>QRDG01000062.1:1365112-1503265 GCA_012064385.1 Puccinellia tenuiflora | reverse complement strand
GCAAAAACCGGAGAACGTTGCAGCACGTTGATATCGTTGTGAGCATCACCGGCCATACGAAAGAAAGCATGCCGAATCCACGTATCATAGTCGGCCACTGCTTAAAGTACATCTGAGCATGCTCCAAGATGTCCTCCTTTATACATCCCCTGCCAAGCATACGGACAATTCTTCCACTTACAATGCATGCAATCGATGCTTCCAAGCATCCCTGGAAAACCTCTCGCTTCAGCTACTGCCGAGAGCCGGGCAGTGTCTTGAGCATTTGGTTGTCTCAGATACGTTGGTCCAAACACCGCATTCATCGCCTTGCAAAACCTATAAGTGGCTTCAGTGGCTGTTGACTCACCCATACGGTAGTAGTCCACCATCGAATCGGCGGGAGCCCCATATGCAAGAAACTGTAAAGCAATGGAGCATTTCTGAATAGATGAGAATCCAAGAAGTCCGGTGCAGTCACTCTTTAGCTCAAAGTACTCATCATATTCTCGCACACCATGCACAATGCTCTGGAACAAACCTCTCTGCACCCTGAAGCGCCGGCGAAAAGCAACCTCATCGTTGGTCGGCTTGTGTGAAAAATAATCGTTGAACAATAGCATATGTCCGGTCGCCCGCTCCTGGTTCGTGTTGCCCTTCTTTCCAGGCCTAGATCCTCCGCGTTTGGGTTCGGCTTCCTCCTCCACCACCGCCGCCACAAGAATGCATATGACCTCTTCATTCTCCTGATCATCCATTTGAAGTACGGTCATCTCTTCCGTCATTTGGCAAAACATCATTTCGTCATCCTAATACATAGCCGAATCAAGCATCGAAACGTCAAAAATCATAAAAGAATGGATTGTCGGCAAACAGCTGAACACCTTGCGGGCGGGAGGGAGGGACTTACTGCTCGCGCCGGAAAGAAGAGTTTGCGTCGGAGAAGAAGGCCGGCCTTGCCAGGGAGCGGCGGCGGCGAGTGTTGCGGTTGGGGACGACAATCGGCCGTTCTATTGGGAACGGCGGAGATGGCTACGGCAACAGTGGCGGCGGTAGCGCGAATCGCCGGGCAGGGAATAGAGGATGGAGGGGTGAAAGCACAAATGACTGTCGGTTCATTTCGTGTGTATGACGGGCGGGCCATATCTGACGGAGGCTCGGACCGGACAGTGTCCGGCACCGCGAGCCTCCAAAGTTGGAGGCCCTGTTCGCGGTGCCGGACAGATTTTGGGCCGAACAAAGACTTTGCGACCGGGCCGAACAAAGACTTTGCGACCCCCGGTGTGGCCTGTTTTTCTGTCCGGCGCCCCAATTAAGCTTTACGACCCCGTAGAGATGCTCTTAGTAACAATGTAATAAGAGAGAAGGATTGGTCTGGAAATATCATGCGCTAGGAATGAGACAAGCTCGAACACCGAAACGATATCACTGAAAGGAAAGGGGTGAAGTGCAAAAGACGCACGCGAGCTCGGGTCTGGCTGGCTGGCCTTATCCAGTTCGTGATGCCAGCTCGGACGTCGCGTGGTCGGGCAGCGGCGCGCAGTCTGCCAGTCGCTCTCACGCCCACTCCACCCCACCCATTTAATTAATTAATCAACATCATTAGCGCCTTCCTTACTTCAACGGCCCCACGCTAATTAGTATACTATCCAAATTTGAACAGCAGCTTTCATGCAATCTCTTCGCAAAAAACAGTACTACAATTCCTCCTTTTTTTTAGGTAGCAAAATTACACCCCTGACTGACTGACTGGCGGAGGGTTTTGAATGAATTTAAAAAGAGAAACGCTACTGTTCCTCTGGGGTCCCGTGCCTCCCCATCGTGCGTGTGACGCGTGTCCCATGGACCCCACGTACTCGTCTCCCTCTCCCTCATTTTATCGACAACACCTCCTTCCGAAATTCCCTGCTCGCGCGGCTCCCAGATCTCGGCAAGACCTCCTGGACGCCGCCGCCAGGAACGGCTCTCCCGCGTGCACTCGCCGGTGGACGGCTCCCCGACGTGCCGCCCCTCCCCTGCGCGTCTCCGCCATCGTGGGACAGCTCCCCGACGCGCCGCCCCTCCCCTGCGTGTCTCCCTCGTCGTGGGACGGCTCCCAACGCGCCGCCCCTCCCCTGCGCGTCTCCGCCGTCATGGGACGGCTCCCCGACGCGCCGTCGCTCTCCTGTGCGCCTCCGTCATCATGGGATGGCTCCCCGACGCGCCGCCCCTCCCCTGCGTGTCTCCGCCGTCATGGGACGGCTCCCCGACGTGCCGCCCCTCCCCTGCGTGTTCCGCCGTCGTGGGACGTCCCGACGTGCCGTCCCTCTCCTGTGCGCCTCCGTCGTCATGGGATGGCTCCCGACGCGCCGCCCCTCCCCTGCGCGCCTCCGCCGTGGTGGGACGGCTCCCCGATGCGCCGTTCCTCCCATGTGCGCGTCCGCCGTCGTGGGACGGCTCCGCTCGCCCTTCACGCCTCTGCCGCCGGGGGGACGGCTCCGCTACGCCGCTCCCGTGCGCGCCCCCGCCGCCTGGGGATTGCTCCCATCTCCCATCTCCCTGCTACCGGCAAGGCCCCGAGCGAGCTCGACCTCGTTCTTTGTGACTAGCAGCTATGGCACGACGGCGCTGCTATCATGATGCCCATGGCGGCGCTACAATACCATGAACTTTGTGCTACAAAACTTCTGTTTTTCTGCTACAACATTACAACGATTTTGCTATGAGAGTCTCCGACAAGAGTCTCCGGCGATGTCTCCGGTGACGTATCTCATAAAGTTGGTTTTTGCTACATTTTTGCTACAATAGCACAACTTTTGTTGCTACAATCGTCATATAGTTTTGCTACAATAGTACAATTTTTTGGCTACGTGGTCTCTGACGAGATTCTCCGGCGATGTCTCCGGCGAAGTCGGTTTGGCTACAATAGCACAATTTACTTTTTGCTACAACCGTCCTGTAGTTTTGCTACAATAGCATAAATTATTTGCTACGAGGTTTCATAGGAGCAATTATGGTATCTGAATAAAAATTGAAAATTGCTACAATAGCACAAAATTGTTATTTCAATCGAATCGTTTTTTGCTTCATAGGAGCAAAAGCGGAATTTTGGGGGGATTTGAAAATTGCTACAATAGTTAAAAAATCTTATTTCAATAAACCGTTTTTTTGCTTCGTATGAGCAAAAGCGGAATTTGAAACCCAGATTTGGACACATGTCAGCAGGAGGACCCGGGGCTGGGAAATTTTGAGCCCCGGGGACGCCTAGCATTGCCCATTTAAAAACCCCCACGCACCACCTTCTCGAAAAGAAGCGACAAACCGGACAGTCGGGCAAAGGCGTGTTCCAGCTGTAATTAGTACTAGTCAAACCCGATGCAGCGTCCAGCCCCATTCAATGCGCGCTCACCGACACGCGGGCCCGTCACCAAGGGTAGCCCTACATGTCAGCGAGCACCGATAGATAAACAGCGTAATACGTGTGTGCAGTGCAGGGGGCTTCCTTCGGCTGAGCTGGAGCGCTTTACCACGGGGAACCCCGGCTTTAACTAAACGTTATCCACTCACAGCTCATTTCTACAGCCCCCGGAGTGGCAACGTATTTACGAGGATGCCACTGGGCCTGTAGTGTTCGTGAGAAAATGAGAGGCTGATGGTGGTGCTGGTCTTGTTTTATTCTAGTCTTGTTAAGCGCCTCTTCTTCTCTGGCCTTCCTTGTGATAAAAGTAATTGTTGATTAATTGTGGATGGTTGGTTAGGATTAGTTAAACTAGAGATTGGATGGATAGGGTGGGGATATGCTTCTTTGTATACCACTTCCATCCATCCACATTGTCAAAGCTAGCTAGCTGCTCAAACACCTTCATTAGCATCCATCCATGTGAGGATTTGTTTCGTCTTTTCTTCTCGTGTAGTTAATCCTCACATCCTAATCTTACCGACCAATCACGCTTATGCTTTACACAAGTGTTGGCCGAAAGGAGGGTAAAGGCCCGTGGCTTTACAAGCAAACATTTGCCCTCCCTTCTCTCAATGCCCTGCTCATAGTGCTGCAAGCTATACTGCATCGTTCATCATTCACAATATGTTATCACTTTGATTTGGTCCTTCTACTACACCTAAACCGTACCTAAATAGTCAATGACAATATCATAATAATGCACGGAAGAACATGACAATGTCGACGACATCTTCTAATGCTACATATAGCTAGTAGTATCAGAAATTTGGAGGCATGACTTTGAACAACCGGGGCCTATCGCTTTTTTTTTCTCGTTGAACTCGGATTTGCGGTAGTGCAGTCTGGTCAAAAGTTGTCGTTGTCTGGTATGGGATTTTTTTTCTCCGCTTTTTCTAATCGTTGTGTCCAACTAGATAACCATCTCGCTAGTGAAAGATAAGATAAATAATACCCCTATCCGTCTGTAATCGTTATTTAGCAAAGTAGTTAGTCGATCTTGACCCCGTGTCTATCACACTACTGTCGGTCCTTGCTTATCCGCTAAGAAAATGTGTTAACTAGCCAATGAGCCAAGCATGGCTTAATTGGTAGCCCTATTCTTTTTATTACAAAATGTGGAGCCCTTGTGCGAGATTTTGTAGAATGGCATATCGACGCAGGTATGTCTATGTGATATACACATATAAAGAAAGTTGTGTTTTCATAATTGACGAAAGTAATTCATTTCCATAAATTATCCTTAGTTCAAATGGGAGACGGAAAAGACTACAGTCTTGGGCCGCCAATATTGCTGAAGTCAACGTAAGCACTACACTGCAAACAATAATACCACATGCTCGACGAGACTTGCAAAACACAAAATTTAGGGTTTGATCCATACATGCTAAAGGTTACATACCCCGCACCAGCCACCTGAAGATCATACAGAAATATTTGAAATAATATAAACCTTTTCAAAAAGAAAATGAGGAGTATTTCAAAGTCACATGCTCATTGGTTGCAGCCGTTTTTATGCAATAAACCCCATATGAAAATAAATATAGTTTTAGGGCTCTTATCGATTCGTCGGGTTTTTAATATCATTGCATCTCCTTTTAAGTGTGATATAGTTTTTAAAATAATACATTGTTATACTATGAGTTTGTCGTGCAAAATCTACATGCTTTATATATGTCAAATCTACATGCATTCTTCATATATAGCTCCATAACTCTAATATGTCCAATTTCAGTTGTTTACGCGGCACGCCACACTAAAGCCACTACCGCACACCCACGTTTCTACACGTGAAATCGATTTACGGTAGGTGATTGTTTTTTAGTAGATTACATGGCAACTACGACAAATCAACAAACAAAAATTTCTTGGGTTTTCGAAAAATACATCAAGCATACTGCAACGGTTGATGTGTAGTCTACCACGTGAATTGCCACCCCCCACCAACCCTCTCTTTTTCCCTTTCTGATAGCTCCCCTCCTCCACCATCGCCTACCATTGTAACCCTGCTTGGTCCTCTATCCATTCATTTCTCAATAACTCGACGCTTCTTCCACCTGTCTCTTCTCCCTCATATGATCTTGTCACAAGGACTTTCTCTAAGTCGAGTGGAAGTAAGGGGAGTGTAATACCTATGACTTTCACCGCCAAGATGTTGGCCGGCTAGTCCGTCGTCGCCGTTCACTCTCGAGGTTAGTCGGCCAACCACCCCTTATTTGTATGTCGAGGGACCAGATGTGTTTATCCCTTTTTTTAGAGAAGAGGCCAAAGGCCCTGCTTTATAGAAAGCAAACGGAACAACCTGGGGTTACCAGTTTTACAGGGAGAGCAAACAAAAGAAAAACAGCTAACTGGCTACCAGAACTACTCCCGGTCGCTAGCCCCCACACCACACCAACCCCAAACCGGGTCGACGAGACAAACCACAGGGGAACGGGCCTCACACACGACAAAGGGCGAGCGACCAAGGCAACGCCTCCAAGGAGGAAGCGACGAGGAAACGCCGCCATTGCCCGCTTCGAAAGACGAAGCTAGGGCTTTCACCCGGCGCGCTCAAGACCTCCAGGCGGGAGAGAAACGGAGCTTCACGGCAGCGCCTCCAAGGAGGAAGACGACACCCGAGGATGCCGCCGCTATCGGTTCTGTTGGGAATATGCCCTAGAGGCAATAATAAAATGGTTTATTAAGCATATTCACGTTTATGATAATAGTTTATTATCCATGCTATAATTGTATTAAATGGAAACATAATACATGTGTGGAATATAAACACCAGAGTCCCTAGTGAGCCTCTACAGGACTAGTTCGTTGATCAAGAGATAGTTAGAGTTTCCTAACTATGGACTTGTTATAGTCACTTGATAACGGAGTCATATCATTAGGAGTAATGGTGTGATGGACATGACCCAAACAATAAAGAGTTGCAATTAATCGTGTCACAAAAGTTTTGTTGTCAACACTTTTAATATGCCAAATATAGTTTCCTTAGACCATGAGATTATATCACTCCCGTTCACTGGAGGAATGCTTTGTGGACATCAAATGTCACTTCGTAACTGGGTGATTATAAAGGTGGCTTTCAGGTATCTCCGATGGTGGGTTGTTGGGTGATATGAATCGAGATTGGGATTTGTCCCTCCATGTGACGTAGAAGATATCTTCAGGCCTTCTCGGTAATATAGCATCAAAAGTCTGCAGACAAGTGATTAGGTTGTAATCACGAGGATCCTATATTATGGACGAGTAAAGAGAACTTGCCGGTAACGAGATTAAACTAGACATGGGGATGTCAATGATTATATCTCGGGCAAGTAAAATATCGTGAGACAAAGGGAATCCTATATGAGATTAATTGGATCTCCGGCATCGTGGTTCAATCGAGAAAAGGTTTTCGTTGAGTGTATAGGAATTAATATGGGCATCCCGGTCCCGCTATTAATTATTGATATGATCATGTCTATGCATTCTCGAACCCGTAGGGTCACACACTTAACGTTCCGATGAAATTAGGTTTTGCGATGAATTAAATGATGAAATGAACGAATGGTGATTCGGAGTCTCGGATGGGATCCCGGACGTCACGAGGAGTTTCGGAGGAGTCCGAAGAATAAGATTCATATATGGAAAGTGGTTTCCGGAGGTTTCGGAAATATTTACAGGGTACCGGAAAGGTTCCGAAAGGTTCTAGAAGTGTCTAGATGGACCCACATGGACCATAGGGGTGCAGCCACCACCTTGGTGTGCCGCACCACCTAGGCCCACATGGGCTCATGCGGCTAGGAAAGGGGGGGGGGGAATCCCACTCCTAGTTGGACTAGGAGTTGGGCCCTCCACCCTTTAGGAAAGGGGCCCAAGGAGGAGTCCTAGATGGACTCCAACTTGGGGGGCAAGCAAGGGGGCCGGCCGGCCCCTGCCCTAACCCTAGCCCGGCCACCTATATAAAGGGGGGGAGGGGAGGGGTGCGGCACACCCTTGTGCTGTCTCCCCAAGTACCCCTGCCGCAACACCTCCCTCCACCTAAACCCTAGCCGCGCCACCCCTCCCCGAAGGGCTGCCGCCGCCTCTCCTCCATCTAGAGCTGCCGCACCACCCCTCCCCGAAGGGCTGCTGTGCCACCTCCTCCTCTCCCTCTCCTCACGCTTGGTTTGGCGAAGCCTCGCATGCGGAGATCGTCATCATCACCGGCGCTACCGTCGTGCCGCTGAGATCATCAAGGCCACGTCCTCTCGCTTGCGGGATCAAGGAGTTGACGTCTTCATCGAGCCATACGTGTGGACGCCGCGGAGGTGCTGCCCGTTGCTGCACTTCACCGGATTGGATCTCGAGGATAATACATCTCCTCGCGACTAGACGAGTCTAGTTGCGGGGATCGACTAGCCAACCCCTGCACCGACAAAACGCGTTTGTTGATCTTCAAGGGTAAGAGATTGGATCTCACCTTCGCTATCTTCATCTAGTAGATCTAGATCCTTGGGGTTTATTCCGCTTGCCGCGTAGGAATTTTTTTTTGTTTTCTATGCTGCGACCCCTTCAGTGGTATCAGAGCCTAGATCTATTCGTAGATGTTGGTGCGATTAGAACACAAGGAGTTGTGGGCGTTGATATTTTATGTTGCTACCTTCTCGCGTGCACTTTGCATCTTTGCGGTATTGTGAGATTGAAGCAGCCCGGACCAACCTTACTCGTCCACGCACGAGAGACCGGTTCCACGACTGACATGCAACTTGTTTTGCATAAGTGGCTGGCGGGTGTCTGTTTCTCTTACTTTAGTGAGGATGCAATTTTCAATGGAAGGCCTTTCAAAAGGATGAGTAAATAAGCAACTATTATATCACCGTTGTGGTTTTGCGTAGATTAGAACAGTTCTATCTCGTTGACCCAAGCCACGTAAAATTTGCATAAACAAAGTAGAGGATGTCTAACTTGTTTTTGCAGAGGGGGTCATGTGATGTGATATGGCCAATGTGATTTGTGATAATGTATGCAATGATCATGTTTGTAATATTTCGCGACTTGCATGTCGACGAGTACGGCAACCGGCAGGAGCCATATGGTTGTCTATTATTTTATATGACCTGCGAGTCATTGAATCACCATGTAATTGCTTTACTTTATTGCTAAGAGTAGCATTAGTTGTAGTTGCAATAGTTGGTGGACAACCATGGTGATGGCGCCACGATGATGGAGATCATGCCGGAGATGGAGATCTTGCTAGTGCTTTGGAGATGGAGATCAAAAGCATAAGAAGAAAGGCCATATCATATCACAATTATGAATTGCATGTGATGTTAATCCCTTTTATGCACCTTATTGTTATGCTTAGATGTGATCGCGACGGTAGCATGATAAGGTGATCTCTCATGTTAATATCAAGATAATTAAGTGTTCTCCCCTAGTATGCACCGTTGCGAAAGTTCGTCGTTTCGAAGCATCACGTGATGATCGGGTGTGATAGATTCAACGTTCACATACAACGGGTGTAAGCCAGTTTACACATGCGAAAATACTACGGTTGTCTTGACGAGCCTAGCATGTACAGACATGGCCTCGGGAACACGGAACCGAAAGGTTAAACACGAGTCATATGAATGATATGATCAACACTGAGTTGTTCACCATTGAAGCTACATCATCTCACGTGATGATCGGTTGTGGTGTAGTGGATTTGGATCGTGTGTCACTAAACAACCAGAGAGATGTTGAGTTTAGTGGGAGTTCATATATTAATTTGATTAAGTTGAACTAAAATTATCATAAACAAGTGTCCTAAAGATGTCTTTGCAAAATCCTTGTAGATCATGGCCGACTACAGTAGTATGTTTCTTGCTGAGGAGCTGCGTCTCGATGGGTCAAACTTTGCTGAGTGGTACATGCGTCTGAGAGAAGTCCTACACACCAATGGCGAGCTCTACGTGATAGATGAACCTTTAGAAAAACGCCCTGATGTTACTGCTGACTATGAAGGGTACATGGAGTGGTGCGATCAAAAGACCACCTACTTGAAAGTCGAGTGGCTGATGTGCACCTTCATGGATTCTAACCTTGGTAGACAATTTGGAAACTTGAGCGCAATGGAGATTGTCGATGAGCTGAAAAGAAGGTTCATAGCATAAGTTAGAGTTGCAAGGTTTGAATGCTTGGATGAATTTCTTTCAACTAAGATGGAAGAAAACACTTGCTTGGAACAACACCTGAGGAAGATGCACCGGCTGTATTTTACTTTGGTGGATGTTTGGAACCATGAGATAACTGACGAGATGGCAATAGATGGGGTGCTGCGCTCGCTTCCCCCCAGCTATAAGAATTATGTCAGGGACTATGTCATGGGAAGGGATTCGATCACTTTCTGTGAGTTTATTTCCCGGCTGCGTCATGTTAAAGTGGAACCCATAGCAGGAGAAGTAGTCAATGCAGAAGGTATATTTTGATATACTAGTTATAAATGTTTAAATGTCCCATTTACACTTGTGGTGAGCTAAGTATTTGATACTTGTGTTGTTTTGTGAAAACAGGGCCCACCGTTTGAGAAGTGCATGGACGGACTGAGTGGATTTCGCGGGAAGATGGCAATCAAGGAGTTGATGCTGGCGTCATTTCACTTCTACATTTATCGTTTTTAAATTAGAGGATTTGAATGAGTTTTGTAATCGAATTAAGTGTGATCTTAAATTAGTGTGTCTCGGTTTGTGAGACGGTCATTCATGTTAAAGACAAGTGGTTATTCTGTTTTCATGAGTAATCCTTTTTGGAGATCACGTTTCGATTATGAGATTATTGTCCTTTGTTAGATTTAAACGATAATTAGTTAAACACTTATAAAATGAAACATGTTAAAAAATGTCCAATACTTGATAATGATTTTGTTTTAATTGTGCTATAGTGTTGAGGGGCATTGGATGCGCATCATCAAGTAGTATGATTAAAAATGCATTTTCTGAAAATGCCATGAAAAGCTGAAAATAAACACAAGTGTTGGTTGTATTTTTCAGTGAATAAGAGACATCATTATTTTATGTTCCTCACCGTGAATGAGTAAATAGGAGTATTTATTCATGTCATGATGAAGCCATGGAAGTAAAGGATATTAAGTTAACAAGATAATTGAGTCTTTTCGATTTGATCAAAAGAGACAAAATATTTGAGTTATTGTTTAGTATGAAGACTGGTGACAAGTGTTATCACAAATTACGATATTTAGAGATTATTCAAAAGTGTTTTGATAAACCTAAAGTATTGTAGTCACATCATATTTGATATTATGTGGTCATAAAGATGGGATTTGCACTTAAGGGTTTATTTGTATCATTTAGATTTATTTTGATAACACTCTATTTTAAATAAAGAATCTATTTAATGATTTGCGTTTCGCATATGAGTTATGTGAAATAGTGGTTTCAATAATTATGAGATAATTAAAAGCCAAAGCAAATGGAGTTTTGTAGAATATTCGTATGAGATTATGAATAGAGATTCCACAATGTGAGACTAAAAGGGACAAACCAATGTGTTTGGTTGTGTTGTGTATTTTAGTGGTTTTATCATGAAATGGTTTCATGGATAAAAGAATTGTTGGAATAAATTTAGAAAGCTTAAACCTTGCATGTTTATGTATCAAGGTTCCGAAAGGTTCTAGAAGTGTCTAGATGGACCCACATGGACCATAGGGGTGCAGCCACCACCTTGGTGTGCCGCACCACCTAGGCCCACATGGGCTCATGCGGCTAGGAAAGGGGGGGGGGGAATCCCACTCCTAGTTGGACTAGGAGTTGGGCCCTCCACCCTTTAGGAAAGGGGCCCAAGGAGGAGTCCTAGATGGACTCCAACTTGGGGGGCAAGCAAGGGGGCCGGCCGGCCCCTGCCCTAACCCTAGCCCGGCCACCTATATAAAGGGGGGGAGGGGAGGGGTGCGGCACACCCTTGTGCTGTCTCCCCAAGTACCCCTGTCGCACCACCTCCCTCCACCTAAACCCTAGCCGCGCCACCCCTCCCCGAAGGGCTGCCGCTGCCTCTCCTCCATCTAGAGCTGCCGCACCAGCCCTCCCCGAAGGGCTGCTGTGCCACCTCCTCCTCTCCCTCTCCTCACGCTTGGTTTGGCGAAGCCTCGCACGCGAAGATCGTCATCATCACCGGCGCTACCGTCGTGCCGCTGAGATCATCAAGGCCACGTCCTCTCGCTTGCGGGATCAAGGAGTTGACGTCTTCATCGAGCCGTACGTGTGGACGCCGCGGAGGTGCTGCCCGTTGCTGCACCTCACCGGATTGGATCTCGAGGATAATACATCTCCTCGCGACTAGACGAGTCTAGTTGCGGGGATCGACTAGCCAACCCCTGCACCGACAAAACGCGTTTGTTGATCTTCAAGGGTAAGAGATTGGATCTCACCTTCGCTATCTTCATCTAGTAGATCTAGATCCTTGGGGTTTATTCCGCTTGCTGCGTAGGATTTTTTTTTTGTTTTCTATGCTGCAACCCCTTCAGGTTCCGACCGAGGTCAGATCAGAGTTCACACTCGAAGCACCGGAATCCGCCGGAGGTTGGCCGGACCCACGGTCCGGCCGGCCCGGCATCCCATACTACCAAGCCCCCCACGCGCATCGAGACAGCGCCACCAAGCAGCACCGCCACCATCGACCACCACCAAACGCAGCCTCCGCCACCACCACTAGCCCGCCCAGAGCGGCGAGACGGCACCATCGCCACCCGTGCAGCGACCGCGCCGACCAGCACACCCCCAAGCGCCTCCAGCAGCCGAGCGCCACCCTGCACCCGGCACTAGAGCCAACAGAACGGACGACCGGCCGCCATCGCCGCCGCCGCCACCCGCCGCGCCATGGACCTCCGCAGGCGCCACCACAGCCGCGCGCCACACCAGCCGCCGACCAGCCACCCGCGTGGCCGAGCCGACCGCGGACGACGAGGAGGGGAAGGAGAGGCGGCCAGCGCCACCATCCGACCCCAGCAGCCCCCGCCGCCGGACACGCGCGCCACCAAGGATCTCCGCCGCCCCCAGCCCGACCACCAGCCGCCGCGCCGCGGCCACTCCGGACACCGCCGGAAGAGCCCCGCGCACACCCCGTCCTCCATAGGGAAGCGTCCAGCGCCGCCGGAACCCACGCGAGGAGACGAGATCTCCTCCCCCACCGCCGGCAACGGCGGGCTTCGACCACCGAGGCCCAAGGGCGGCGGGGGGGAGAGAGGGGAGAGGGGTGGAGGGGGGCGGCGGCGGCGGAGGTTAGGGTTCCCCCCGTCGCCTCGCGGGAGATGAGAGGAGGAAAGTCCCTGGTAGCCTTGTGTAGTAGGGGAGCCCAGCCAATATAGATATCAATCATAAGATATTACACAAAACTATGATGTATTGTACAAATTCCATATAGCATAACATTGGCTTAATTTTTTACAAGACTAATTAAATTTGACATATTTTTTTCCAATCCTATGAGAAATCCCAATGGCACTGGTGTAATACACAGATGAAGCAACCTTACCCCTGATGATACCGGCGTAAATATGACCAAGCCTGCTCCTAGACCACATACGGGGCAACAGAGGTGTATACTAATATTATAATACACAGATGAAGCAATCTTATCCTTAATGGTACCGGCGTAATTATTAGAGCCTATAGGGGTAGACGTTGCCTCCCTCTCTCATCCATCCTAAAGTTGGGGGGTTACCTGCAAAACCTTCGAGCTTCAAGTACCATCTCAGAGCTATTCCTCATTTTTTCCCTCGTCCCCGTCTCCACATTTCTTGCGTTCTCGACCCTCTCCCCTCTCTCTCCCCCCATCTTCCGTGTTTTTCTTTCTCTAAGAGGTGTGGATTGGAGTAGGGTGTGGTGATACTTCGAAGGGAGGGAGCAGAAGCCAGGAATTTCGTAGGGGAGCAGATGGGGGAGACGGGGGTAGCAGTGTAGGGCGCACCTCCAAGCGGCCGTGCGCGTTGATCTAGGTGAGGAACGCCTTGCTCTATCCTCTTCGTTTCTTGGTTCGCTTGAAATGTTGTTCTTAGGGGACGGTCTAGGTCCGGAACGGTTTGATCTTGGGAGTTATTTCGGCATTTGTTGCTATTTTTCTTTTGTGTAGTGGCGATCTTTGTTTTGGCCAAGCGAACTCTTTTGATTTCTTTTCTTCGGGATTGTTGATTGTGGTTTCTATCTGCTGCGTATTTGCTTTTATTTGCTTTGGAGGAAACTGATCTCTTTATAGTTTGCATTTCGAAGGATGTTTAATGCGAAAAAAAACTTTATTAAAAAATAATAGATGCTGCTTTTATAATCTGTATATCTTAGGACTTATCCTGCCTGTATTTCAGTTACTATTTTTTTGCTCGAGTATTTTGATCTGTAGTTACTGCATTCGAGCACAGACAATGCGGGCCAACTTCTATTTTTGGTTGCCCTGACGGAAGAAGGGTGTATCGGTCAGTATGAACAGGGGAAGAAACCATATGCCTCAAAAGAAAAGAAAAAGGGGAAGAAGTAATCTGCTGTTGCATTGTTTATATGTGCTTCACAGTCCACACCAATTCATGTTCTAGTGCGAGTTATTTTTAGGATGTGGTTATACATCCTCTGCAGTTTCTGTTCCTTTTAGTTCCATTTGATTGCAGTTGTATACTTGTTTTGCTCTGCATCTCTTGCTACTACGAAGAGTGTCTATGAAAATCTGTTTCCTGTCTTTCACCAAGATAAACTCGTGCATCGTGTTCTAATTTGAGTTACTTTTAGGATGTGGTTTTTGATTCTCTGCACATTCTGTTCCTTTTTAGTTCAGTTCATTTGTGTAAGAAGTCAACCGCTGGCAAGATTTTATCTTGTTCTGGCACATCCCTATTGTTAAGCATTTGAAGGCAGCCGTATATTTTTCTTGTCTTGCTCCTGCATTTCTTGCTATGTAAATATTTTTCCTGTCTTTCCCGAAGCTAATACTCAGGCATCTTGTTTATTGTGTGCTGGGTATCTTTTTTCCCTAGATTGTTTTGTGTAGTATGTCTGAATTTGATTAGAAAACCCCTTTGGTAAGATAGCCATGCCACGCTTTCTCCTGCAAGTGTGTTCTGTTTCTGGATACACAGTTGCGTTTAACTTGGCACTTTGGCAGCTAGGGTGAGTTGGCTGGGATGCTGGATCAAGTTTCCATGGCTGCTTTGCCATGTCCTGTTGTTAGTATCTTGTGTAGTGTAGGCCAGCACTGGCTAAGTAGGCTGTGCAATTTGTGTTGTGTGTGAACTGGTTTGATTGTCATCATAATGGCACACTCGGGCCTCTAGATTGGTATGCCAAGTATTACATGCAAGTGTGGCAGGAGGTCGTAGGCTGCTGTCCTTGGTGAAATTACAATGGGGAAGGGCTGAAATGAGTAGTAGTTGTGTCGTGCTGATGGAGTGTGGTCCTTGAATTGCCATTTTTGTGTTTTCATGGTAGGGTGCGTGGTCCATCTTTTGATTAGCTTTTTTGGATTGGATACAGTGGTCCTATGTTTATTGAATGTAATGTGCTGTTGTTTTGGATGTTTGGGGATTTTAGAGATAGGATCCACAAGCTCTTAGTTTCTGGAATAGCACCATCAATTAAGGATATTATGAGGTGCTACACATGCATGCAAAACATTTTTGCACTGGAGCAGAGTGTTATATGTATGTTACGTGAAAACATTTCTTCTACTCCCTCCATCCCTAATTCGTTGACGTTGATTTTTCTAAATACGGATGTATCTAGACGTATTTCAGTGTGTAGATAAATATGCGTCAACTAATTCCAGACGGAGGGAGTATTTCAGTATCAATATTTTGGCAACTTGATTGATGCACCTGCAGTAGATGTGGAATTTATAATTTTCTGTAGTACTCCCTGCGGATGTATTGTGTGTCTTTTGATTGGTAAAAGACAAGGCTTTGACTAGTAATCACTCTATTATCATGTAGTTTATGTGACACAAAATCGATGTCATCGCATCACATAAGCCACATAAACTACATAATAATGGAGTAGTTGTTGGTTAAAGTTTATCGTAACCAATTGAAATATGCCATATGCATCTGACGGAGCTTGTGTGCAACCTATTTTGCATTGCTTGGTTATGACACAGTATTTTTGTGTCACTTGAATTTTTTATCCACATCTTGTTGCTTCTGAATTCTAATTTATGAGCCGATGCAGTAAGTTACTTTAGTTACACACTTAAACTATTGCAGTTTATGATGCACCAGGGTATTTTTCTGACAAAATTATATATTTGAACTGTGAACGACAAAAGTATGTATTTGAAATGTGAATAGGATATTGTTTGACACAGTGATTGTGTAAACATGCTAACATTGAATAACAATCTTAGGTTTGTCATTTGTTCAATGGTTTTTTTTGTGCTTTATATGATATATATTGCACTGGATCCAGATTAAATATTTTGACTTAAATTCAGCAAAGTGAGGTATTATCAAGGTTGCTCATATGATCTGTTTATGTTTTTTAACAGGGATTTAAACGTTCTCAATACTTTGGTTTCTGCGGAAGGCCTTGGAATCATGGTTTCAAAGTCTTATTCTAATCTTCTAGAAATGAGCTCTGGAGATGGGGTTGACTTCCGGCAACCTTTTAAGTCTCTTCCTCGTGTGGTGACCTCCCCTGGCATTATATCTGATCCTGATTGGGATTCCAGAAGTGATGATGATTCAGTTGGTTCAACATCTTCCGCTGAGAGGAAAATAATTGTGGCCAACTTCCTTCCCCTGAACTGCATGAAAGATGAAGCTGGGCAATGGTCTTTCTCACAAGATGATGACACACTACTCATGCAACTTAAAGATGGTTTTTCGGATGAGACTGATGTTATCTATGTGGGTAGTTTGAAGGTTCAAATAGACCCCAGTGAGCAGGACCATGTTGCACAGAAACTTCTCAGAGAATATCGGTGCATACCCACTTTTCTCCCTTCTGACCTGCAGCAGCAGTTCTATCATGGCTTCTGTAAACAGCAATTGTGGCCGCTTTTCCATTATATGCTCCCCATTTGCCTTGACAAAGGTGAGCTCTTCGACCGCTCCCTGTTCCAAGCCTATGTCCGAGCCAACAAAATCTTTGCCGACAAAGTAATGGAAGCAATCAATAGTGATGATGATTGTGTTTGGGTTCATGATTATCACCTTATGCTTCTTCCAACATTTTTGAGGAAGAGGTTGCACCGAATAAAGCTTGGCTTCTTCCTGCACAGTCCATTCCCCTCTTCAGAAATCTATAGGACACTGCCTGTAAGGGATGAGATACTGAAGTCATTGCTTAATGCCGATCTCATTGGTTTTCAAACTTTTGACTATGCTCGCCACTTCCTTTCCTGTTGTAGCAGATTGTTAGGACTGCATTATGAATCAAAACGTGGGTACATTGGAATAGAGTATTTTGGCCGAACAGTGAGCTTGAAGATCCTCTCAGTGGGTGTCCATGTTGGGAGGCTTGAGTCCATCTTAAAATTGCCTGCCACTGTTAGCAAGGTTCAAGAAATTGAACAAAGGTACAAGGGCAAGATGCTGATGTTAGGCGTAGATGACATGGACATCTTCAAAGGAATCAGTCTAAAGCTGCTTGGGTTGGAGCTTCTTCTCGACAGGAATCCAAAGCTTAGAGGGAGGGTGGTACTTGTACAGATTGTCAATCCAGCAAGGAGCCCAGGGAAGGATGTGGAGGAAGCAATAACAGAAGCTACCTCTGTAGCTGAAAGGATTAATGTTAAGTATGGTTCTGCAGATTACAAGCCTGTTGTCCTCATTGACTATCGTATTCCATTTTCTGAAAAGATTGCATTCTATGCTGCATCTGATTGCTGCATTGTAAATGCCGTGAGGGATGGCATGAACTTAGTACCATATGAGTACACTGTTTGCAGGCAGGGAAATGATGAGATGGATAAGCTCAGAGGTGTTGAGAAAAAATCCCATCACACAAGCACACTAATTGTGTCAGAGTTCGTTGGTTGCTCCCCATCTCTCAGTGGTGCTTTCAGGGTAAATCCTTGGAGTGTCGACGATGTGGCTGATGCTTTACACCATGCAACAGACTTGACTGAATCTGAGAAAAGACTGCGACATGAAAAACATTATCGCTATGTCAGTACTCATCATGTTGCTTACTGGGCACGCAGCTTTATTCAAGATCTTGAACGGGCATGCAAAGATCACTATAGCCGGAGGTGTTGGGCTATTGGGTTTGGTCTGAATTTTAGAGTTATTGCTCTTTCTCCTGGCTTCAGAAAGCTGTCATTGGAGCACTTTGTTTCTTCTTATAACAAGGCTACCAGAAGGGCAATATTTCTTGATTATGATGGCACACTCGTGCCTCAATCGTCAATCAACAAAGCTCCGAGTGCAGAACTAATTTCTATTCTTAACAACTTATGTAATGACTCGAAGAACAATGTGTTTATAGTCAGCGGAAGAGGACAGAATTCACTTGATGAGTGGTTTAATCCATGTGAAAAGCTTGGTATTGCCGCAGAGCATGGTTATTTTGTCAGGTACTCCTCTCAACAGTTCTTTTGCTCCATTGGCCATTGCAAATTTCTGTACTTCCATAGTATTCGTTATTTTTTATCAACATTTGACAATTTCTGTTTCTCAGATGGAACAAAGCAGATGAATGGGAGTCGAACTATTCAAGTCCAGATCGGGAATGGAAGCATATTGCTGAGCCTGTCATGCAGGTATACACTGAGACGACTGATGGATCCTTCATAGAGGGAAAGGAAAGCGCTCTAGTATGGCACTATCTTGATGCGGACCACGATTTCGGTTCCTGCCAAGCAAAGGAATTAGTTGACCATCTTGAGAGGGTGCTATCGAATGAACCAGTTGGTGTGAAGTGTGGTCATTTTATTGTAGAAGTCAAACCACAGGTTTATGGAACTTCGATACCCTAGTACCTTTTGTCCTCAATATTTCACTCATGATACCCTAGTATGTTTTGTCACTCATGTCTGCAAAGGTTTGCACTAACTGAACGTTGTGTTGCTCATACAGGGAGTTAGCAAAGGGCTTGCTGTCGACAAGCTAATTCAGACATTGATCAACAATGGGAAGGCTCCAGATTTTCTAATGTGCATTGGTAATGATCGATCTGACGAGGAAATGTTTGAGAGCATCAATAACAAGGCCTCCAGTTCTGTGTTCGCCACAGCTCCGGAGGTCCTTGCTTGCTCAGTTGGCCAAAAGCCGAGCAAAGCGAAGTACTATGTTGATGATACTGCTGAAGTAATCAGATTACTTAAGAATGTAAGTGGCATTTCGTCTCAACCGGAGGTCGTCAGCCAGGGGCGTGTGACGTTCCGAGATGTGCTGGATTATGTGGAGTAAGCCACCAGCTGGACCTGCTAGCTATGAAGCGTGTACATACCAAGGTCCTAATCCGCAATGTGTCGCCCAGAATTCTAGACTAGCCAACATGAATCACCACCACCATCCGAACCTGCAAGGTCAAGTTTGCCATTTGAAGTTAGGTGGCGAATATTTTGGTAGTTTTTTGGTAGGGAAGGAGTGCTCTTGATCACAGAATTTGCGGCGTGAAAGAAAAGCCCTTGGCTTACTAGTGGTTTGCTTCTGAATCTAATCTCCTCCCCTATTTGATTGTGTTAGCTTTCTGAACTTTTCTTGGACAAACTTACATTATCAGTTCTAACTTACTTCGCATCCTGTTAGTAAATGATGGCTTGCAGCAGTAGGTCAAGTAGTCTAGTCCGTCACCTTAAGCGTGGATGATGTGCTGCCTACTTGGATAGTCTTGTTCTTATTTGATTTGTTCAATGGTTCTAGGCTCAGTTCTTTGTCCTGTAAGCTGAGTCTAATCTGGCACTAGGTGGGCATAGAATGTTATCAAGATATTAGAGGTAGTGTGTTCCAGGTTGGATTTTCGAAGTTTTTTGGTACTTAGAAGCACAATGTTTTGTTTTGTTTTGTTTTGTTTCATTTTAAGCAAAGTAAATGCTTTGCAGCGAGCTCAGCTATACAATGCATATTTCTCAAAAAAAAAAAAAAACTATGCAATGCATAAAAGATGATAGAAATGCAAAGTTTTTTTAGCGGGAGGGCCTAGAATGCATTAATAAGTAAGGCGGATGATACAAATTTATATAGATGACCCCAAGAAAAAGAGAAATTACAGAACTATCCTTTGACTTTACAAATAGGACCTTCGACTTAAGAACTAAAACCTCTCCATCATCTTCGGTGACGGTTGCTGGAGACCCCAAGGCCTAGGTGCTAGCATCACCACTGGAGACCTTGCCACTTGGGGTCACGCCTGCGTAAGCTCCCGCGCTGAGGTTGAAGATCGTCCACTTCAAGAGGAAGAAAAGGCCCTGGCCTAAACCACCGATGCTGGTGCACCGTGCTGAGCACACCACCAGATCACGGAGTGGCTACCAAAGCAACTGACGCTAGTGCACTATGTTGATCCTCACAGCTTGACGGTGGGGAAGAGAAGGAGCTGTAGATCTCCCTCGAGCTTACACTGGGAGACCGCTGAGGGAAGGCTTCATTCAGCCATAACCGTAGCTCGCAAGCTGACTATGCAAGCGCTAGGAAAGCGGCATGACGCCAACACCACGTAGGAACAACACACCCTAAAACTATTATTTGCAGCGAGGGGCTGGATCCCTGCCCCGCCCTATCTCCGACGGGCAGAGCCAGCGGAGAAGAGAGGGAAGATGTCAGAGCACGTGCAGCGACTCTCAAAGCTGCTTAGGAGAGAGAGGAGGAAAGAATAAGAGCCCCGCTGGACTGGACTTGGACCGAAATGCAATAATTTTGGCTGCTGGTTTGACCAAACTTATGATGAAATGAAATTGCTCCCTCTCCCATTGACTAAAAGTTGATAGAAGTGCCACTTTGGCAGCGTAACTCACAAAGTGGCATTGACGAAATTACTCACTACCTTGGTTGACCAAATAACTAACAAAGTGGAGTATTTACAGGAGCGGTATTCATGTAAATATTTGGTGCATCTACTTACGCAGGTTAACAAGCACACATTAAATGAAAGGATCAACTCGATCTTAGCAAGCACCGGAACGAGAATCTGGGTGGTTGGACAAACAACAATTAGAGAGCAGTGTACACAATAACTCCATAAAGGTTAACACTAATTAGATTAGATGGTTACATGCCACTACCACAGAAGATAAGAGCACGGTTCTTATACGTACTTATTTTACATCTCCTGCCTTCACCAGTGCAGCAAATACGGACACAGTTGTTTTTCAGTTATTTAAGCACGCACAACTATAGTAAGATACCAACGCAACTCTGATATTCACCTATAGACCACCGTGCATGCTCCACGGTAGTATCAGAGAACTTTGCTATCTCCATGCGACCTCCTCCTGCTTACACCTGAATAATTGACAGTTGGGCTGCAATACTTGTCTTGACCTGAAAAGTCCAATAAGTTGGCCTCAATCATGTTATCGATTTTCTTAGAGCTGCCTTGTGGGTTATCAAGAAGCGTCCATAAGTCCCTGTCAAGGGATGGCTCTTGATCCCCCTCCTGAGCAGTACCATCGAAGGCAGATTCATTGCCCTCATCTGTATCGCTGTCGCCATCAAAACCAATGAAATCCCCCAAAATCTCAGTAGAGGGCAATGCTCTGGTGTCAAGATCAATGACAGGAGCAGCACCATCCTTGTTTAGATCAACAAGAGAAGGAGAAGGCTTGCAGGGAACTCCTCGCTCTAGCCTAATACTACTTGACAGAACAGTAAGGTAGCCAAGACTAACTCTAATTAGTTTGAGCAGGAGGGCATAAAGCATGGAGTTAGCAACTGCGCTTCTGATGTCGGAGAAGCAGATCAGGGCGGCCTTCCTCTGGGTTCTCTTGTATTGTTTCTGTATCCTGCTGAAAAAGCGGTTGATGGAGACTTCCTGCCTACATGTTTCAGGTTACACCGTCTTAATTACTGTGTCGATATTTCTGGAGTAATGAAGGAAGCAGTATCAGACTCACATGGAAGGGGTAGAAATGCCGGACTAAGAACCCAATAACTGAACCAAACAGCGCACCGAAGATTGCAATGATTGACACAGTTGTAGTTCCCAAGCCTGTAAGTTCATGAAAACAATAGCAACAGTGTGAGACAATAACAACTTTTACAACATGATATTAGTAGAACAATCAATGAAATATTATGCAAACACCATATCAGTAGTCTCACTATCACGTTAGGAGGTATTGCTAACAAACTATACAAAACACACGGAAAAAATGTTATGACCTAACAGTCTCGAAGAGAAGTATCATGTATTCATCGCTCCAATCTCCAATACAATGAACATAACACAGTTTGAATAACAAAGAAGTTAAATATTCAGTAGAAGTGCTAAATTGTCTAACACCTTGACACATCCCAACAAAGATGTTATATAAATTAACACATAATTCTGTATGCAAATACTCTACAGGCATGGACCTATAGGAATCTCTGCTGCATATCCAGATGAGGGAACTCACTTGATCATGAAAGCTACAACTTGCTAATATACTAGGTTGCGAGAACAAAATCAAGAGCATCTCAACGTTGAAACAGTAGTAATTCAGTGGGGTGAAGGTAAATGCTAACACAAGTTGAAACTCCATCAGCACTAACCTTTATGTGTCTCATGTGCACAATCTTCCGGCTTTAGATTGATTTGTCTAATCAATCGATTTCCTCTGTCAGAAACCAACAGTGCACAAATTTTGGGGACATAAACTAGCTCAAAGTCTGGGGAAAAGGTAGCATTCTGTGCAGGTCCATCCCTGTGACCAGTCCCTGCTGTGTACCCTCCAGCAATTGTAGTAGTATAACCTACCAATTATACATTTACAGAATAAATCAGCAGATATGAGACACTGTTGGCCAAAAATGCTAACATAACTTATCTTTTCCATGTACTCAAAATTGACAAGCCTGCTTAACTCTACAGAGCATTATTATACATGGATGCAATACAACCTTTAAGACAGGATGTTATGTGGGCCAGCCCATCCAACATGGAGTCTAGTCCTAGTTGATTAAGCAACTTTGTTAGGAAAGAGTCCAGTCAGTTTAGAGATCGTATTAGAGTTTGAACAGATTTACTGGCTTGTTGCTACTATATAAAGGGGCCGACCCCTCTCAATAAAGTAGAGAAGAATACTGTCATTTACTTTTATCTATTTTTCAGTAATTAAGGTTAGGTCAGTAGTACATTTTTCCTTTTGAAGTGGAAAAACCCAACACACGAGACAATGAAATATCCATTTCTTAGTTTTGCAATGGCAGAGCTTAGCGGTGGCGACTGGTGAGATAAGTTTTGCAATCATGATATCATACGAAATGAGATTCAAAACCACCGACAAATGGCAGGCTCATGAAAAACTATGGGGCCATGGAAAGCTGAGTGTTTGGTGTGCTTATGGAATCGCGACCTTGCCAATTACTAAGAGTCATCCTGAACCACGCGCTGATAAATTGTTCAGTTCAACCAATGTAAAAGTAACTTATGAGCGAATCCGATTTAGGAGCGAAACCGTGAGGAAAATTTGAATCGGAGAACATTAGCATAGCGAGCCCAACCTGATCGCCACGAAAGCGACAGGTGCACAACGTTCCAACATGGGCATTAATGCGGCCGTAACAGGGAAGAAGCCCTATTATTAACCCATCGTCACCAATATTCACACGAATGGTCCACATCGACCAAACCCTAACAAAACCCTAACGAACGATGGAACAAAGGAGCAGGCAGGACGACTGCACTCACCGGAGGACGCGACCTTGCGGATGGCGCCGTGGTCGCGGTCGGCTACGTAGACGTTGTCGGCGCCGTCGACGGCGATGCTGCGGGGGCGACCGAACGTGTCGATGCCCCCCGCGAGCCTCCGCGGCTCGCCGTCGGCGGAGACGGGGAGGGCGAGGGTGTAGAGCGCAGATCCGGTGGAGTCGAGGAGGAGGAGGTGCCCGGCGTGGGGCCGCGGGAGGAGCGCGTAGGGGTGGACCCCGGAGGAGGAGGAGGCGGGGGGGCGCGGGTTGAGGTCGGCAACCGTGGAGACGGTGTAGCCGTCCTCGAGGACGAGTCCGGCGGAGGTTAGTAGCGGGAAAAGGACGAGGACGGCGAGGGAGTGCCCGGGGAGGGCGCGCGGAGGTGCGGCCATGGCAGGGTGCTCGTGAGGGGGGAGACTGTAACTTGTTGAGGCGCTGCTGCTAGTGGGTATACGAATACGATGGTTCGGTGTAGTGGTCACTGGTCAGGGTCACCGAGACGACGCGACATGACCGGCCGGGGAGTGGAGTCTTGGCGTGGGACCCGACCCGTATGTCATCAGGATTCAGGAGGCAACAACGGGAAAACTTCTCTACCGACACATTCCGCTTTATCACACGATGAAACTGGAGTAAAATGGAGAGAAGATTCTCATACAACCAGGTCAAGAAAAGAAAGAAAAATCTGCCCTAGAGCCAAATAAATAAATGAGTTTATTGTAATATCTTATTAAAGTTTATAATTAGTTTTATACCATGCTATAACTGTATTAAGAGGAAACATTAATACATGTGTGGTATTCCCTAGCAAGTATAAGAGCATCTCCACCGGGGGTGCCTAAATTGTGTCCGGCACACCTCCACTGGAGGCCCAATTAGAGGGTGTCGGACACTTGTCCGGCGCTTTTTTTCCCTTCCACACCGGCACTCCCTAAACGGCCGGACCCCAAAGCAAATGATCAAATCGAACCCAAAATATACAAAAGCCGGCCGGTCACGAATGTTCCGGCCAAATAGTTTCACCGGCCAACACAGGCACGGCCAAATGGTTTCACCGGCCAACACAGGCACGGGCAACAGCCTCACCGGCTCTCGACCCCCTCGTCCGGCGAACTGGAGAAGCGCGATGGGTGGAACGCCGGCAACGATGGATCGTTGAAATAGTTAGGGGAAGATGGAGACGATCGACGAGGAGGGCGAGCCGACGAGCTCGTTTGGCTCGGGCCGCCTACAGATTGGGCGGAGAGGAGCTCCGCTTCCGCTAGCCTCAATTTCGCGCGCAGTCGGCGGCCTGCTCGTAAAGCGGACGCCGCCGGCCGCAAGTCATCCTCGTTGAACGGCAACTCCAGGTCTTCCGCCTTCATCGCCGGCGACTTCATCACCACGGCCCTCGTCGAACCCTTTGCCTTGACGGATTTTCTTTGGGTGGGCTTTCTCAGACCCACCGGCGCCATCGGAGCCGACGAGAGGTTGTAGACGACGATCTCTCCGGCGGCGGCGGCGACGAGCAAGGTGAAGGGGTGGGCGGCGACGGCGGCGAGGCAGTAGAAGGGGAGGGGTTTGTGAGAATGGAGGGAAGATTTGGCGGCCGATGCGGCAATAGAGAGGAGGTTTTGGCGGGGCGCGGCAATGTAGGGGAATTTTCGCGCTATTCGCTTCGTGTGTATGACGGGCGGGCCATATCTGTCGGAGGCTCGGGCCGGACAGTGTTCGGCACCGCGAAGGCAGCCCCCAAAGTTGGAGGCCCTGTTCGCGATGCCAGACAGATTTTGGGCCGGACAAAGGCTTTGCGACCCCTCGGTGTGGCCTGTTTTTCTGTCCTGCGCCCTAAAGGAGCTTTACGGCCCCTTTTACGACCCCCCCCTGTGGAGATGCTCTAAGGATACGCTAGTTCATTGGTCAACCGATGATTGAGGTTTCCCAATCACGGGCACAATTGAGTAATTTCATTGGGTTAATGAAAGTAATGGATGTTACCCAATAGCGATTATTACAGCGTGATCAAGTCACGAAGTTCACCGTTGTAATGATTAGGAAACGTGATACTTATTCCTCAGACCGTGAGATAATAATCTAATCACTATCACCGAAGGATACCATGACTGTATCAACTATCACACCGTAACAGGGTGATCATAAAGGTGCAGCTCAAGTATGCAAAGGTAATATGTTGAGAAGTATGTATCAAGAAGCGGAATTTGCACCTCCGCGTGACGGAGAGATACTCTGAGCCCACTCGGTGAGTCTTCATCCAAATAAGCTGCGCAGCGTATGACTAGGTCATGGGGATGAAAGATCACGGGAACGAGTTGAATGAGACTTGACCGGTAACGAGATAGAACTAAGCATGGATATGCTGTTGGAGATATGCCCAAGAGGCAATAATAATGATTATTGTTTATCATATTTCTCCGTTCATGATATGTTTAATTCCATGCTAGAATTGTATTAACCGGAAACAAATACATGTGTGGAATATAAACAGTAATGTGTCCCTAGTCTTTCCTCTTGTGACTAGTTCGTTTAATTAAGTGATGGTTAGATGTTTCCTAACCATGGATTTATGAATCACTTAATAAACGAAGTTTGTATCATAGGTGATGATATAATGGACGAGACTCAAAATAAATAGATGTCAAATATAGTTTCCTTAGACCATGAGATTATGTTACTCCCGCTTATCGGAGGAGAGCTTTGTGGACATCAAACGTCACTTCGTAACTGGGTGATTATAAAGGTGGCTTTCAGGTTCTCCGATGATAGGTTGTTGGGTGACATGTTTCAAGACTGGGATTTGTTCATCCAACAGTTGGATAGATATCTCTGGGCCCTCTCGGTAGTATGGCATCCAAACGTTGCAAGCATATGACTAAGTGGCTAGTCATAAGGGATCCTATTCTATGGGAACGAGTAAAGAGAACTTGTCGGTAACGAGATTAATCAGATATGGAGATATCGGTGGATTGAATCTCGGACAAGTAATATATCGTGAAACAAAAGGAATCGTATATGGATTAATTGAATCCCGGACATTGTGGTTCGACTAGTAAAGTACTTCGTCGAATATGTAGGAATTAATATGGACATCCCGGTCCCGCTATTAATATGACATATTCGCGAACCCGCAGAGTCACACACTTAACGTTCGATGTAGTTAGGGTTCGAGATAATTGATGGTGAGAACGAATATTGATTCGGAGTCCCGGATAGGACCCCGGACATCACGAGGAGTTCCGGAGTGGTCCGGAGAATAAGATTCATATAAGGAAAGTTGTTTCCGGAGGTTAAGAAAGGTTCGGGGATTTATCGGTAAAGTACCGGAATGTTCTAGAAGGTTCTAGAGGGGTCTAGAAGTGGGGCCCATAGGAGTATGGGGCCCACATGGTATGAAGGGGCAGTGGGCTGGCCTAATGGGCCAGCCGCACCACCACCCCATAGGCCCACCCGGGCCAAGCTTCTAGAAGCAAAGGGGGGGGGGGGGCGGCCGAAACCCTAGAGGTGGCTTGGGGGCCAAGCCACCCCCCTTGCGCCGGCCCTAGGAGAGGGAGGGGCGCACCCCCCTTTGGCCTCCTATATAAGGAGGGGCAAGGGGAGGGGTGCCGCACCCTTTGGCTCCCCCCAAGGTGCCAAGCCGCCGGCCCCCTCCCTACCCTAGCCGCACCCCCCTCCTCCTCCTCTCTCCCGACACCGCTTGGCGAAGCCCTGTCCAATATCCACCATACACACCACGCCACCGTCGTCGTGCTGTTGATCTCGAGCCTCTCCACCACCTCTTGCGGGATCAAGAACGTGGAGTCTTCATCGAGCTGTACGTGTGGATCTCTCGGAGGCGTTGCTCGTGCGGCGCTTGGATAATACATCTCCTCGCGACTAGACGAGTCTAGTTGCGGGGATCGACTAGCCAACCCCTGCCTCGACAAAACGCTCACGGTTTTCTTCGAGGGTGAGATTCGATCTCCTTCTTGCTACCAACCTCTCGTAGATCGGATCTAGATGTTGGGTTTATTCCGCTATCTTTGCGTACGAAATTTTTTGTTTTCTATGCTGCGACCCTTCAGTGGTATCAGAGCCTAGATCTATTCGTAGATGTTGGTGCGATTAGACACAAGTGTTGTGGGCGTTGATGATTTGAGTTGCTACCTTCTCGCGTGCATTTTGCATCTTTGCGGTATTGTAAGATTGAAGCGGCCCGGACCAACTTTACTCGTCCACGCACGAGAGACCGGTTCCACGACTGACATGCAACTTGTTTTGCATAAGTGGCTGGCGGGTGTCTGTTTCTCTTGCTTTAGTGAAGATGCAATTTTCAATGGAAGGCCTTTCAAAGGATGAGTAAATCAGCAACTATTTTATCACCGTTGTGGCTTTGCGTAGATTAGAACGGTTCTATCTATTGACCCATTAGAAGCCACGTAAAAATTGCATAAACAAAGTAGAGGCGTCTAACTTGTTTTGCAGGGTTTGTGATATGGTATGGCCTCAAGATATGATTATGTGATGTATGCAATGATCATGTTTTGTAATTGTCACGACTTGCATGTCGATGAGTACGGCAACCGGCAGGAGCCTTATGGTTGTCTTTGATTTATTGTATGACCTGCGTGTCACTTTAATCACCATGTAATTGCTTTACTTTATTTGCTAAGAGTAGCCAATAGTAGTAGTTGCAATAGTTGGTGGAGACAACCATGGTGATGGCGTTTGAGCTGGTGATGATGGAGATCATGCCGGTGCTTTGGAGATGGAGATCAAAGGCACAAGAAAAGGCTATACCATGTCACAATATTGAATTGCATGTGATGTTAATCCTTTTTATGCACCTTATGGTTTATGCCTAGATACGATCTCGACGGTAGCATGATAAGGTGATCTCTCACGTCAATATCAAGATGTGGAGGGGCAAGGGGAGGGGTGCCGCACCCTTTGGCTCCCCCCAAGGTGCCAAGCCGCCGGCCCCCTCCCTACCCTAGCCGCACCCCCCTCCTCCTCCTCTCTCCCGACACCGCTTGGCGAAGCCCTGTCCAATCTCCACCATACACACCACGCCACCGTCGTCGTGCTGTTGATCTCGAGCCTCTCCACCACCTCTTGCGGGATCAAGAACGTGGAGTCTTCATCGAGCTGTACATGTGGATCTCTCGGAGGCGTTGCTCGTGCGGCGCTTGGATAATACAGCTCCTCGCGACTAGACGAGTCTAGTTGCGGGGATCGACTAGCCAACCCCTGCCTCGACAAAACGCTCACGGTTTTCTTCGAGGGTGAGATTCGATCTCCTTCTTGCTACCAACCTCTCGTAGATCGGATCTAGATGTTGGGTTTATTCCGCTATCTTTGCGTAGGAAAATTTTTGTTTTCTATGCTGCGACCCTTCATATGCCAGATGATCGGATCTCGGGCAAGTCAATATCGTGATAGCAAAGGGAATGAGACTATATGTTTATGGTTTAACGTAGGGTAACTGACTTAAGGGTTTTACGACGCTAGGAGATCATTCTGGTAGTATCGGAGTTACCGAAGATAGGAAAGGAGAGAACCGGAAGAGTTCCGATGAAATCCGAATGAGTATCAAAGTGATCCGGAAGGAGTTTCGGAGTCACCGGAATTTATATATGATGTGAATATATTAATTAGAGAATTATATATATTCATATATTGGTGGAAATAAATTCGATAATGTATGAATAATTAATTGGAGAATTAAATATTTATATATTATAATAAATAAATTAAATAATAGACAAACATATTAATTAATAAATTATACATTTATTTATTGATTTAATAAATTATTTATTAAATAAAATGTTTTATTTTCGAATTTTGGGGCAGCCCACCTAAGTGGGCCACCTCTAGAGGGAGGCAACCCACTAGGGGGCCGGCCACCCCAAGAAGGAAAGGAGGGGGGCGGTTGGGCCCTCCTTGGCCCAAACCGATTCGGCCAAGGAGTGGTGGCCGGCCGACCACCTCCTCCCCCTCCCTCTCTTTAGTCCCACATGGCGGAGCTAAGGAGGAGGGGTGTCCACTTCCACCTATATATATGGGTGCCACGTGGTGGAATTTAATTAAACAAAAAATTGGAGAAAATCCAATAAATCCCACAACACCTCCCGCCACCTCTCCACCTCTCTGGTACCCCGTAGTCCTGTTGGAAATATGCCCAAGAGACAATAATAAAGTTGTTTATTATCATATTTCATTTTATGATAAATGTTTATTATCCATGCTATAATTGTATTACCCGGAAACATAATACATGTGTGGATTATAAACAACAAAGTGTCAATAGTAAGCCTCTACTGAACTAGTTCGTTAGTCAAGAGTTGGTTAAGGTTTCCTAACCATGGACTTGTTATAGTCACTTGATAAGGGAATCATGTCATTAGGAGAATGATGTGATGGACAAACCCAATGATAAAGCATAGAAATTGATCGTGTCACATAGTTTCATTGCTAACGCTTTTTTGTATATGTCAAATATAGTTTCCTTAGACCATGAGATTGTGTCACTCCTGTTTACCGGAGGAATGTTTTGTGCACATCAAATGTCACTTCGTAACTGGGTGATTATAAAGGTGGCTTTCAGGTATCTCCGATGGTACTTGTTGGGTGTCATGAATCAAGAGTGGGATTTGTCCCTCCATGTGACGGAGTAGATATCTCTGGGCCCTCTCGGTAATATAGCATCTGGAAGTTTGCAAACATGTGACTAAGTGGTAGTCACGGCTATTCTATATTATGGAACGAGTAAAGAGAACTTGCCATGTAATGAGATTGAACTAGGTATGGTGATACCGACGATCAAATCTCGGGCAAGTGATATATCGTGAGACAAAGAGAATCGTATACGGGATTAATTGAATCCCTGACATCGTGGTTCAACCGATAAAGAACTTCATTGAATATTTAGGAACCAATATGGACATCCCGGTCCTGCTACTGGTTATTGATTAGATCATGTCTACATGTTCTCGAACCCGTAGGGTCACACACTTAAGGCTTCGTTGTAGCTAGGGCTTAGGTTGAGATAATTAATGGTGTAATCAAATGTTGATTCGGAGTCTCGGATGAGATCCTAGACATCACGAGGAGCTCCGGAAGAGTCCGGAGAATAAAATTCATATAAGGAAAGTGGTTTCCAGAGGCGTCGGAAAAGTTCGGGAATTTCCGGTAGAGTACCGGAAGTTTCTAGGAGGTTCCGGAAGGTTCCATAGTGGGGCCCACGAACCGGGAATAACCAACATGGACCGACGGGAGGTGCAGCAGCCCACATGGGCTGGCCGCACCTGGTCCCGAAGGCCCATGCGGCCAAGGCAAGTGGGGGCAGCCCTAACCCTAAGTAGGGCGCCTTGGGGGGGGGGGCAAGTTACCCCCCTTGGCCAGCCCTAGATGGGTTTGGGGCGCCCCCCACAGCCCCCTTACGCCTATATAAGGAGAAGGGGAGGGCTGGGGCGCACCCCCCATGAAACCCTAGCCGCCACCCCTCTCCTCCCTCCTCTTTTCTCTCGTGTGCACGGCTTGGCGAAGCCCTATCCGCGGGAAACCTCCACCATCTCCACCACCACACCGTCGTGCTGCTGGGATCTCATGAGACACTTCCTCCTCGCTTGCGGGATCAAGGAGAGGAAGTCTACATCGAGCTGTACGTGTGGATACCATGGAGGTGCTGCTCGTGCGGAGGAAGTCTACATCTCCTCGCGACTAGATGAGACTAGTTGCGGGGATCTACTAGCCAACCCCTGCATCGACAAAATGTGTTTGTTCGTTCTTCAAGGGTAAGAGATTGGGTCTCTTCTTCGCTACCTTCGTCTAATAGATCTAGATCCGTTGGGTTTCTTCCGCCTGTTTCGTAGGATTTTTTTCTATGCAACGAACCTTTCAGTGGTATCAGAGCCTAGATCTATTCGTAGACGTTGGTGTGATTAGAACACAAGGAGTTGTGGGCGTTGATATTCTTGTTGCTACCTTCCCGCGTGTATTTTGTATCTTGCGGGATAGCTTGATCGAAGCGGCCCAGACCAACTTTACTCGTCCACGCACGAGAGACCGGTTGAAAGAACATCTCTTAGTTTTGGTGATTTAATGACAACACATTTTGTGGGCTAATCATGTGTGTTAAAGTGTCTTGACAGGTTTCTTAGTTGATTAGGCCCAGAAGGTGAAAAGATCGAAGAAGGAGAAGAGAATCTCTGTGGAGTAGGTTTTCTGCCTTTTGTGGACCGGAAGTTCCGGCCCTTTGGGCAGAATTTCCGGTGGGTGGAAATTCCAGCCTTTGGCCGGAAGTTCCGGCCAAGCGCGAAAACGGCTAAGTCTTTTTTTGGGATTCCTCTCTGGAGGGGTCCCGGAACTTCTCCCCGGAAGTTCCCCCCGGAAATTTCCGGTGGTCCGGAAGTTCCGGCCTCCTGGCCGGAAGTTTCGGCCCTGGAAAATTTCTGGTGGAAATTTGGCTAAGTCATTTTGGGTTTTCCTCTCGGGAGGGGTCCCGGAGGTTTTGGGCGGAAATTCTCCCCGGAGATTTCCGGCCCACCGGAAGTTCCGGCCTCTAGGCCGGAAGTTCCGGTACTTAATACCGGAAATTCCGACCCTGCGCTTTTCAAACGGCTAGATTTCCTGGAGGGGTATTTATACCCCTCCCCCTACATTGGACTAGCTAGCTCTTGCAACTCTCTCTCCTCCATCACGAAAAAGCTCAAATCGAAGAGATCTCCCAATCCCTCCACCCAAATTCGTTGATTTTTGGAGGATTGAAGGAGAAGGCCCCGATCTACATCTTCACCAAGCCGTTCTTCATTCCCCCCTCATTCACTTGAGGATTTCGTTTCTAGGGTTAGCATTGTGTTACCCTAGAATTCTTGTGCTTACTACTTATTGTAATTGTGACAGATGTGTTGATTTGGGAGCCCCCAATTAAGTTGTGGGTGTGTGCCCCAAAAACATTGTAAAGGCTCCGGATTCCGCCTCGAAGGATTCCGATAGTGGAAGGTGAACCAAACCCTCGGGTGCGGTTCATCGGAGAATAGGGTGAGGCCTTTGTGGTATCTTGAGTAGGCCTCTTGTGGCGAGCTCACACCCCTCCAACGAGACGTACTACCTTAACAAGGAGGAACTCGGGAATACATCCTTGTCTCCGCGTGCTTCTACTTTCGGTTATCTCTTTCCCTTAGTTGTCTTTACTTGTTTCGTTATTTGCCTAGTTGTTTTAGTTTGCTTCTCATATAGGTAAATTCAGCATAATTGCATATCTAGATAATTTACCTTTGTGTTAAGCCTAAAATCAAAAAAGAATTAAAAATTGGTGTAGCACCTATTCACCCCCCCTCTAGGTGCCCATACGATCCTTTCAATTGGTATCAGAGCCTTGGCTCTTAAGTTAGGCTTCACCGCCTAAGAGAGTATGGGTGACGGTGATGATGTTACGGGTGGTAGCACCCCTCCGGTGTCCATGGATGATCTCAAGAATTTGGAAACAAGCTTGAAATCATCTATGGACACTCAAATGGAGGAGTTGCGTGCTATGATGAGGCAACTCTTGAATGGCAATAAGCCACCCGCCGCACCATCCCTAGAGGCTAATGCTTCCGCCGCTCATAGTGGGGAGGGCGAACAACTCACTAATGAATCCCCTTCTAAAATTGATAATGGGAAGGAGGAGTACCATGGTGTTCCATTTAAGTACTCCGTCGACCCACCTATCCCGCATCCTCATATAAACAATAGGGGTGATCCACCTAAGTTTAATCCATCTTGTTTTTCTAACTGGCAATTTCTTATGAGATCTCATATCAACAGCGCTTCGAGCGAGCTATGGAGAATCATCGAAGTTGGCTTCAAGGCCGTCGACCCAAGCAACATGACAAGAAGAGAAGTTGTGGATGGTCAACTCAATGACTTGGCTCTCAACATAATTCATACCGCTGTGGGAGAAAAGCACATGTCTCACATCGAGCTTGCCACCACCGCCAAAGAAGCTTGGGATATTCTCACTCAAGAGTTTGTCGGTAATGAGAGCATGCAAATGAATAGATTTGAAGCCTTGAGAAACCAAGCCGAGGGCTTTTTCATGATAGATGGTGAAGATCGTGAAGAAATGTATCGAAGACTCAAGACCCTTGCCACTCAATTTCGAGCCCTTGGTGCAACCTATGTGGATGATGCTTGGATCAAGAGGAAGTATGTGAGTGCTCTTTGGCCGTTCGAATCCACCGACTTGAAGAGTCTCCAAGGAAGACACAACTATCACCTCATGTCATCTAATGAAGTCATGCAAGAGATGGCGGCATACAAGGTGGCCGCCAAGAACGCCGAAGATGCTCGAGCCCGAGCCATTGGAATGCATAGAGGTTCTTCGCTTGCTTTGAAGGCCAAGGTTGTGGAGTAAGACGATGATAATGAGGATCAAGAAGATGTGTCACATTGGGATCCCAAAGATTTTCAAGATACTCTCAAGGACTATGCGGCTCTCACATCTAAAGTCTTTTGGAAGAGTCCGTCCAAGGCAAGGGATTTTGTCAACAAGGCAAGTGGAAGGAAGGAGGGTGGCCAAAGAGTTCGTTCTTGCTACAATTGCCAAGACAAATATCACTTTGTAGCCGAGTGTCCATTTGAGAATCGAGAACTTCATGGAGGAAAGCTTGTTAGGAAGGACAAGTCAAAGGACACCCATAAGAAACCTTTCTTCAAGAAGAATGCCATCAACAAGAAGCCTCCGAGATTTGTATTGCTTGCTCAAGAAGAGTACTCATCCGGGGAAGAAGAAGAGCCCACAAATGAAGTTGCCGCCATTGCTATTGCTTCTTCATCATCTCCTTCCCTATTTGAAGCCCCCAATGAGAATGTCTCCAACTCCTCCGCAAGATGCTTCATGGCCAAGACCACCGAGGTATCATCTCCCTCATCTCCTAAGGCAATGAGTAATATGGATTATGCTACTAGTCTTAAAATCGAAGAGTAAATAGTTGCTTTCGATCACTTTATCACTAACATGCAAGGTGAAACAAAGAAGCATGTTGAGGCTCTTATGAGTCAATATGGTGAAGCTCAAGAAATGCTTGAGATCAAGGGTAAGATTGAAAGAGAGGATGCTATGGAAATTGCATCCTTGAAAGACAATCTTGAAGAAGAGCATGAGCTTAGAGTTTCTCTAGAGCAACAACTAGAATCTATAGAAGAATCAAATGATGTAATTATTGCTAAACTCATTAAAGAACGTGATCATGCAATTGCTAAATAAATAGCATGTAAGAAAGAAAAGGTCGAGCTTCGTGTTGGTCATTCTAGACTAACCGAGGAGCTAGAGAAGCTCTCCAAGGCCCACAAAGCATTGGAGAGTGAACACTCTACCCTCACTAAGTCGTATGAACAACTTCAAGCTCAACCGCCTAAAAATGATATGCCTAGTTCCTCCACTCCCATTACTTGTGATCATGCAAATATCATTGAAGAAAATGCTAGGTTGAAGATCAATCTTGCTAAGGCCATCTCCCTAGGTAAGAAACCGTTTATTACTCCACAAAAGGGGAGAGTTGGTCTTGGGTTCGTTGAGGAAGAAAAGGAGAAAGAGGGTTTCATGAAGGATGCTAGAGGTCCCCAAGCAAAGAAGACCCCTCAAGCTAAGAAGGCCAACATTTCTAGTGCTCCTCAAGCAAAGAAGATTCCCCAAGCTAAGAAGGTCAACATTGCTAGTGGGAGTGCCACAAGGGGCAAAACCACTAGTGATGACTTTGCGGGAAAAACTAACCCACACTACATTATATTTGTTGATTATTATGGGGATGTCTATGCTAAGTTTGTTGGTCCTAGAAATATGCCTATTGCTCATTCTATTTGGGTTCCTAAGACCCTTGTTGCTAACAAAAGAGGACCCATTGAGAAATGGGGACCTAAATCAAAGCAATGATTTCTTGTAGGACTATGCTTCCGGTGGGTCAAAATGGGTGCTTGATAGTGGATGCACAAAACATATGACCGGAAGCAAGGAATTAATGACGGAGTTGAGACCAAATCTAAATGAAGCAACCGTCACTTATGGAGATTGATCAAAATCCGAGGTATTGGGCTTTGGCAAGGTGGTAATCGCTAGGGATATCACCCTAGTGAATGTCATGCTTGTCAAAGACCTTGGTTTTAATTTACTTTCCGTTCGTGCACTTAATAAGATGGGTTTCGCCGTCTTCTTTGATATTGATGTCGTGGTACTCTTGTGGAGCAAGACTCTAAAGGTCGCTTTCGTTGGGTACGTCGAGGATGATTTGTTTGTGGTTGAATTTTCAGGGAAAACCACTTCAAATTCGATGTGCCTATTCGGAAAGGCCGACAACGGTTGGTTGTGGCATCGCCGCCTAGCCCATGTCAACATGAGAACTTTGCAAAGTCCCCACAAGGGTGGCCACATTCTCGGATTAAAACAAGATATCTCTTTTGCCAAAGATCGTGTTTGTAGGGATTGTGTTGAAGGCAAGATGCATGATTCTCCTCACCCTACCAAGACTATTATTTCATCCAAGAGGATCTTGGAGCTCCTCCATGTGGATCTTTTTGGTGCCGTTCCCGAAGCAAGTCTAGGTGGGAAGAAGTATTGTTTGGTGATTGTTGATGACTATTCAAGATTCACTTGGGTTTATTTCTTCAAGTCGAAGAGTGAGACCCAACAAACCTTCACCGACTTCTCCATTGAAATGCGACGTCAACACAATGTCCCCATATTGGCTATTAGAAGTGACAATGGCTCCGAGTTCAAGAACTACACCCTCAATGAGTTTCTTAGTGAAGAGGGTATTCGTCATCAATATTCCGCAACTTATACCCCTCAACAAAATGGTGTAGCTGAGAGGAAGAACCGGACTCTTATGGATATAGCAAGGTCCATGTTAGCGGAGTTTAAGACTCCGTTAAGTTTTTGGGCGGAGGCTATATCCACGGCATGTCATTCATCCAACCGGCTCTACTTCCGTAAAGGGTTGAACAAGACTCCCTATGAGATCCTCACCGGCAACAAGCCTAACATCTCCTACTTCCGTGTCTTCGGTTGTAAGTGTTTCTATTTGATTAAAGGTTGTCGCTTAACTAAATTCGAATCTAAATCTCTAGAGGGTATATTTGTTGGTTATGGTGCCGAATCCCACACTTATAGAATCTATGATAAAGCCTCACGGCGTATCATAGAATCTTGTAGTGTGGTGTTCGGGGAAAATGACGGCTCCCAAGTGGCGCAATTTCATGTTTCCGATGTAGATGATGTAATTCCTCAAGAAGCCATAAGAAGAATGGGTGTGGGATTTTTCCGCCCCGTTGAGGAACCCCTTGTGGCGGATCGAGAAGGACAATGCTCTACTCAAGTGGAGCCTTCATCTACTCAAGAAAATCAAGCTAATGAAGAGCCTATTGCACCAACCCAAGAACAAGTTGAAGACCCTCAACCCCTTGATCAAGTTGCTATGCAAGAGCCCAACTCACCTATTCGTGAAGATAGCCATGATCAAGACCTTGCTCAATCATCTTCTTCTTCAAATGTTGAAGCCACGCCTAGTGATGATCAAGGTCAACCTTCCGGTCAAGACGGGGACCCAAATGATCAAGATGATCAAGTGATACCTCCAAGATGCAATGAGGATATCGAAGCCCGTCGTCGAGCTAGAGTTGCAAGAACCATGGAACTTCGTGAACATACTGTTGAGAAGGTTATTGGTGATGTGAGAAGCAAAGTGTCCACCCGAAGGCAATTGGCAAACTTTAGTGATCATCAAGCTCATCTTGCCATGGTGGAACCGAAGAAAGTGTCCGAAGCTCTTGAAGATCCGGATTGGTTGCAAGCCATGCATGAAGAGCTTAACAATTTTGAGCACAATAAAGTTTGGAAGCTAGTTGAGAAGCCAAAGGAGTGCCGCAATGTTATTGGAACAAAGTGGATCTTCAAGAACAAGCAAGATGAACATGGCATGGTTGTGAGGAACAAGGCTAGATTGGTGGCTCAACGGTACTCTCAAGTTGAAGTGTGGCACCCCCCTCTGACACATATCGCCAGAGAGGTGGTCGCCCCGTGCGCCAGCCCAGGATATCTGGACGCACGTTACGACAATGCAACATAGCGAAAATATCATTACACAATCAGGCCCAAAGGGCTACAAATGGTTTACAAGGCCATCAAGGCATGACAAAATATCAAGCCAAGCATGGCTCAGGACAGAGTTTAACTGGCAGCGGAAGACGGCTGTGGCAACGGCTTGGAGCGGCTCCACTCCACAGGCATCTGGCTGGGCTACTGAACCTAGCACGCTCTTGCTCCAAATCCTCGCTAAGGTTGAAGATGAATCCTCGCCAAAATCTGGCCACAATCACAAGGCCCGTGAGTACATTATTATGCACTCAGCAAGTATTTCCCCTCACTACAAACAATCCAACAATCATGCAGCAAGATACATTTGAAATAAAATTCTACACATGGCAAGAGTCTACTCTAGGTACATGGCATAAAAGTAGCATGGCATCACAAGCAAAACATGGCATAAGCAAACAATGGGGTATTACCAGTGTAGAGTCCAAGCCAGGTGGGGTTGGATCGTGCACCGGCAATCATACAACGAGCTTACCTGTGACGAGTAGACGAGTGTACCAGTTGGTACCCAAACAATACACAACAGCACCTGTGGTCACTGCCAGGCCCGCTGGCCTCATCTTTCCACTCTGGGCATGCACGGTTGATGTTGGCTCAGGCCTAACTCTAGGCTTCCAACGATCACCCCGCCATCCCATGACACGGTTTACCATCAACATCTCAAGACAATATTCCCTGCATCATCTTATTTGTTCATTTAGTGTAATCAGGTCGTTCATTACTTCTTTCAGACAAGCCTTAATTTTTAACCTCCGGACACGACAAAGACACACAGTGTGACCGACACTGAACTGGTGTTCCATATCCCAGGAACGAGGCTAGCTTGCTAGGTTGAGACTCTCGAGAGTTTGCAGTTACCACTCATCTAAATGCACCTTACTTAGCTAAGGCAAGATACACTTACATAACCGTTCACGCTACCAGGACACTCCTTGTATAACTACCGACTTACCACTCGGGCTAAGTCTTATGACGAAGTGAATCCGGCACGTCCCCAACGAATGAGCAACGCCTAGCTCCGGAACCTTCGCAAGACTAGCCCCGACCACAACTATGCAGTAACCGACTAGACTTGCCAAGAGGGTAGCATCCAAGGAGGCTTGATAGGTTACATAGGTTAAGGCTCTCCCATTTGGGGCGACAGTGGTAGTGCGTTCAAGGGTTCAGATTAGTGGCACTATGAATAGACCTCATCGTTGTTTGGAGGGGTGTTTCATTTAATCAAGTTTCAGCATTCACACGCCCAACCAACAAAGGATTAGTTCAACACAATAATCACAACCAACAAGGCATTAGCAACGCAAACAAGCACAAACAAACATAGCCTAGACATGCCTAACACTTGCATGAATAAATAACCACATCACAATAATAATACCCGGGTGACTGTGGCGGGCAACCCGGCCGGTGTCACACGGGGGTTAGTGTCACAGAATAATAATAAGCATACCCGGGTGACTGTGGCGGGCAACCCGGCCGGTGTCACTCGGGGGTTAGTACAATAATATAGCACAGGCGGAGTCTGTTACGCATCCGTTCCTCCACGCGCAAGTCTTTGGCGGCGTTATCGTCCGACCGTTGACCAGGAAGTGGGGAGTTGGGCATATAGTCTCCAAAACTAAACCGAAAAGCAATCATAAGAATGAGAGAGCATCCATTCCACTCGAGGGTTCCCTCGACGTGGTGTCAGCAATCTCGGCAAAAAGAACCAAATGGAAAGTCAGCTCCCAAGCGTCGCAGTCCGGGTGGTCTACGCCAACCATATTTGACGGAGGGACAAGAAGCAAATAACTCTTTTGGCAAATGCCCCCAACTCCGAGGATCACGGGCCGACATTTGTCCGCACCTAGCCTCGGCGTTGAAGAAGAAGCAAACAATCAACGCATGTTTTTGTTATTTAGTTGTCAAAGCCACGCAAGTGCGAGGCGCACAGATAATTCATACATCAATCTAATGCATATATGGATGAAGTACAAAACAAGGCAACATTAACAGACCGACATAATATAAATACCAAACGCAGACAAATATAACACTTGGCATGACAATAAGCGAATAACAAACAACTTGCGGGACTGCTCATAGCAAGGGGTTAGCTTGCCTTCGACGACAGGATCCATTGGGCTTGGAGAGGTCGGGTTGGTCCCGCGGCGTAGGGCAGCGATAGCCCCGTTCCACGGACTCCGGAATGCACGTACAAAAGGGCACCTCATAGAATTATTTTGGAATGAAATGAAATCAGAACCACCGGAAAGATCTCGTCGAGACGAAGATTTAGAAATTTGAATCACCGAAAACGGACTTACGGTTCAAAAGATATTGCCGTTTGAAAATTTGTCCAGCGGGAAAAGAAAAACAGATCCGCGGAAAAAAAAACTGCACGGGCCGCGGATGGGCCGTGGGCGTGCCTGCGTGCTGCTGCGCCTGGCCGGCCGCTGGTAGGCCAAGGCTGGGCCGCGTGCTGCTGCTCTGCTGGGCTGGGCCAAAGAAAACGGTTCAGACCGATCCAAAAACAGAAAAAAAAGAGAAGAGCAGGGAATCGACCACAGGAGGTCTTCTTGCTCCGTCCCGCGTACTGGACGGCAGGAGCTGGCCGGGGACGGCCAAGCGGGGCGCCGGGAGGCCGGCCGGCGGCGGGGATGGGAACTCCGTGGACCACCGCACCCAGGGGAGGCGGCTTCGACGACGGGGACGCCTCCGGCGCTTCGCTCGCGAGCTCGACCGTGCGGCCACGGCAGGAGCTCGGGTGGAGCTTGGGGGCGGCGATGAGGTGGGCTAGAGGCTATGGTGAGGACGGTAACGAGGTCATGGAGCTGCACCGCTCCCGTGGGTGGTGTTTCCTATGGCAGAGGAGGTCGTGGAGCTCGCTACCCGAGCCTCTAGGGTTTCGGTCGTGGGAAGCTAACCGAGCTCCCACGAGCTCGTTTCTTCGTGAACTCAAGCGAGAGGGTCTGGGGAGGGAGGAGTGAGGTCTGTGAGCGCAACTGAGGGTTAGGGGGAGCTTCTTATAGCCGGGAGAGAGGAGAGGTGGGTGCTTGGTAGCTCGGCCATGAATGGCGGTTTGAGGTCATCCATGACGTTCTTCGGCTACAGAGGACGGTGGAGAGGATGGGAACGGTGAGCTGGCGCACAGTGAAGCACGAGGAGCACGCTGGAGCTTGGTTAGGCACCGACCACACTCTTAAGTAGGCTAGGTTAAGCAAAGCAACTCGACTCCCTCCCTGCTCACAAGGTGCTCGACGAAATGCCCGAACGAACTTTTCGACGTAAATAAATTCCAGAAAAATTACAGTGGTTATGTTTGGATGCTAGGAGATGGTTCACTGAGTTTGAGCTCAAAGGGTCGCCTCCAAATATGGTTTTGGGTAAAAGTCCGAAAAGGACCATAAGGAGAGGATCATCGCCATTAGGGCTTTAACCCGGGTTTTAGCATCTTGTGGTTGGGCTAATGACCTCATGGATGTATCAGAGGAGAAGATGATGGTCTATCACCCTCCATGTAGAAATATCTTCACAAGAGGTAGGTTGGCATGGTTCCAAAAGTGGGTGAAAACTTAATGCCATGGTATATAAGGTATACCAAACAAATGAGGTGGAGGGATTTTATTGGAGGGAATAAATATACCCCTTAATTGGCTTGGGTTGGTATTTATCCCATGTGCTCAAATTCTCATGGGTTTGGTTTATCCAAAAGGTTGTCAAGCATAAGAAATATCTCGTGGATATTTTGGAATAATCATGGGTGATGGATAACGGCATAAAGATTATATCATGGATTTATGTAGAGAGGTACATGTTAGGAAATAACTCCTTGACCAAGACAAGCACTGAAATATTTATCGAGGGTTTTGGTAATATTGCATTTGGTAAATATGCAATATTTTGCATGTGGAGGATAATAAATGGTTAAGGGGATCTTGCATTAATCGGTGGAGTTTCCAAGCTAGGAGATATGGTTCAAAAGGCAGATGGAATATTAGGATTTTCATATCCCAATATATAGGTTATGAGGTGTTAGGAAAACCCTAGCGGAGGTTTTTTTTTTTTAAAGTGGCTAAGAAACCACCGGAGATTCTCTGGATTTATCTAAGAGAAAAAGGACACGAGCGCATCATCTAGCACCAGAGGGCAAAATAATTTTGAGATACGAGAAAAAGTTTTTCGGACCTGAGAAAACACCACTAAATTTGGAATCCAATTTTTGGGGTGTTACAAACCTTCCCCCCTTAACAAGAATCTCGTCCCGAGATTCGGGGAGTTACCCAAGATAATTCTTGTATGATCCATAAACCCCACTTAGAAAAACTTTTTTTTTCTACAAATTACTAGGGGTTAACATTCAGAGGGAACACCACTCAATCAGATCTCTATTAAAACATATATTTTTAAAGGTATGATATTTCTACCATACCCAATGCAATTAAAAGATGGCATGGCAGGGGCTCACGCAACTCAATCAACATAGGATCTACTAGCACATTTATTAAAATTAAATCTAAAGTTTTGCTCACCAAACACAAACCTGGCAAGATCAAACAAGATCTACAACCAAACTATCAGCCAACAAATGAAGATTCATCTTGGACAAATAATTAACTCAAGTTTGGGAACACAACGGTTTACGGTTTTTATTTTAGAAAAGCTGTATATTCATTTTCATGCATACACAGGTTTTGAAAAATAACAGGGTTTCTTTTAAAAGGAAATACGTGTGCCACCGATAATCTGGTTCACAGACACTGTGAGATAGGGTTATTTCAAAAATCATTTGCAGTGGTATGGCATAATCATTTCAACCATACCGGTTAACAAGAGAATAAGAACACCAAGTTTTATTACGAGCTGATTCTACATCAACCAGAAAGCATATACCCAACCTTACATTACAAGCCAACAAAAGAAAAGCAAACAACCTCACTGATTCTCACCTACCACATACACGCGCCACTCAGGCGAACTAAACATGGGTTCTACTCCGCGTGGCGGCCTCTGGTAGTCGGTGGAGCGCGGCCGAGACGAAGAGTGGTGTCCACATCTCCATCTCCCGCGGGGTGGGGAATTGCAGGCACGCCTTCGAGGATTATACCTCCTGCTTGGAGGTACTGCTGGGCTGGGGCTGGTGCTTGTGTCCCAGAGGCATCAAGACTGGATCCCGGCAAATCACCTGGGAACGGGAGTCCTGTACTCTGAGCTGGCCCAAGGTCGAGGTTAGGTAGGTTCCCTGCTCGACGCAGTTGCATGCGGGCACGACCAAGGTTGCGCCTTGTGGTGAAGAGTTCATCCCTCAGAGAATGGCAAAACTTTGTCATTGCAGCCCCGTAAGTGACCAGGGTAATAACGGCAGGGTCGACCTCTTCTCTAACGGAAGTTTGGACAGCCTCCGCACCAGACTGGGGTCTAGCTGGGAGAAGGTGGAAAGCTCGACTTTTCGCCATTGCTGGTTCAGAGTACCGCAGGCGGACGAGACCTTCCCAGGCTGCTACCTGGATGGCTTGAGGAAGAGTGGGCATGGTCCAACCTTGGATCAAGTAAGGCTGGCTTGTCCCCAACGGACACGAGCCGATATGCACGTCTGCTCGAAATTCACTTCCGGCAGGCGAGAGTGAGTTCTCGAACACCACATATCGAGGGCGAGCAGGCCTACCAAGGAGAACACAGACGGCCTTCCAAAGCATCAGTGGAAATCCGCCATGATCCTCGGCAGTGGTTTCCAGGACGGCCTTGGGGTTCGCCATCGGATTATTTGTCTCTGGGTGTAGGATGAGATAAGAACGCGGGATTCCTTTGCGGGATCCTGCTTCAAGAGGGCTGGGTTGCCCAGGATTGCAGGCGAGGGTGGGTTATAAAGCAACTAGGACCGGGTCTCAGGTTCACTGGGTAAGGTCGGCTTCTTCTCATGGAAGAAACCGGCTCGTCTTGTTGGGGAAGATTGGGACAGGTCCTACTGCACCATACTGTTGACCGACACGAGCCATGCCGGTTAGGCGGAGATGGGTTAAATCCATCGGGCTCACTGTCGGGCAAAAGTAGGGCGGGGTTTTCCATGCTAGGGTAGTCTACAGCCAGCCTGGTGCTCTGATACCATGCTCTGTGGCACCCCCCTCTGACACATATCGCCAGAGAGGTGGTCGCCCCGTGCGCCAGCCCAGGATATCTGGACGCACGTTACGACAATGCAACATAGCGAAAATATCATTACACAATCAGGCCCAAAGGGGCTACAAATGGTTTACAAGGCCATCAAGGCATGACAAAATATCAAGCCAAGCATGGCTCAGGACAGAGTTTAACTGGCAGCGGAAGACGGCTGTGGCAACGGCTTGGAGCGGCTCCACTCCACAGGCATCTGGCTGGGCTACTGAACCTAGCACGCTCTTGCTCCAAATCCTCGCTAAGGTTGAAGATGAATCCTCGCCAAAATCTGGCCACAATCACAAGGCCCGTGAGTACATTATTATGCACTCAGCAAGTATTTCCCCTCACTACAAACAATCCAACAATCATGCAGCAAGATATACATTTGAAATAAAATTCTACACATGGCAAGAGTCTACTCTAGGTACATGGCATAAAAGTAGCATGGCATCACAAGCAAAACATGGCATAAGCAAACAATGGGGTATTACCAGTGTAGAGTCCAAGCCAGGTGGGGTTGGATCGTGCACCGGCAATCATACAACGAGCTTACCTGTGACGAGTAGACGAGTGTACCAGTTGGTACCCAAACAATACACAACAGCACCTGTGGTCACTGCCAGGCCCGCTGGCCTCATCTTTCCACTCTGGGCATGCACGGTTGATGTTGGCTCAGGCCTAACTCTAGGCTTCCAACGATCACCCCGCCATCCCATGACACGGTTTACCATCAACATCTCAAGACAATATTCCCTGCATCATCTTATTTGTTCATTTAGTGTAATCAGGTCGTTCATTACTTCTTTCAGACAAGCCTTAATTTTTAACCTCCGGACACGACAAAGACACACAGTGTGACCGACACTGAACTGGTGTTCCATATCCCAGGAACGAGGCTAGCTTGCTAGGTTGAGACTCTCGAGAGTTTGCAGTTACCACTCATCTAAATGCACCTTACTTAGCTAAGGCAAGATACACTTACATAACCGTTCACGCTACCAGGACACTCCTTGTATAACTACCGACTTACCACTCGGGCTAAGTCTTATGACGAAGTGAATCCGGCACGTCCCCAACGAATGAGCAACGCCTAGCTCCGGAACCTTCGCAAGACTAGCCCCGACCACAACTATGCAGTAACCGACTAGACTTGCCAAGAGGGTAGCATCCAAGGAGGCTTGATAGGTTACATAGGTTAAGGCTCTCCCATTTGGGGCGACAGTGGTAGTGCGTTCAAGGGTTCAGATTAGTGGCACTATGAATAGACCTCATCGTTGTTTGGAGGGGTGTTTCATTTAATCAAGTTTCAGCATTCACATGCCCAACCAACAAAGGATTAGTTCAACACAATAATCACAACCAACAAGGCATTAGCAACACAAACAAGCACAAACAAACATAGCCTAGAACATGCCTAACACTTGCATGAATAAATAACCACATCACAATAATAATACCCAGGTGACTGTGGCGGGCAACCCGGCCAGTGTCACACGGGGGTTAGTGTCACAGAATAATAATAAGCATACCCGGGTGACTGTGGCGGGCAACCCGGCCGGTGTCACTCGGGGGTTAGTACAATAATATAGCACAGGCGGAGTCTGTTACGCATCCGTTCCTCCACGCGCAAGTCTTTGGCGGCGTTATCGTCCGACCGTTGACCAGGAAGTGGGGAGTTGGGCATATAGTCTCCAAAACTAACCGAAAAGCAATCATAAGAATGAGAGAGCATCCATTCCACTCGAGGGTTCCCTCGACGTGGTGTCAGCAATCTCGGCAAAAAGAACCAAATGGAAAGTCAGCTCCCAAGCGTCGCAGTCCGGGTGGTCTACGCCAACCATATTTGACGGAGGGACAAGAAGCAAATAACTCTTTTGGCAAATGCCCCCAACTCCGAGGATCACGGGCCGACATTTGTCCGCACCTAGCCTCGGCGTTGAAGAAGAAGCAAACAATCAACGCATGTTTTTGTTATTTAGTTGTCAAAGCCACGCAAGTGCGAGGCGCACAGATAATTCATACATCAATCTAATGCATATATGGATGAAGTACAAAACAAGGCAACATTAACAGACCGACATAATATAAATACCAAACGCAGACAAATATAACACTTGGCATGACAATAAGCGAATAACAAACAACTTGCGGGACTGCTCATAGCAAGGGGTTAGCTTGCCTTCGACGACAGGATCCATTGGGCTTGGAGAGGTCGGGTTGGTCCCGCGGCGTAGGGCAGCGATAGCCCCGTTCCACGGACTCCGGAATGCACGTACAAAAGGGCACCTCATAGAATTATTTTGGAATGAAATGAAATCAGAACCACCGGAAAGATCTCGTCGAGACGAAGATTTAGAAATTTGAATCACCGAAAACGGACTTACGGTTCAAAAGATATTGCCGTTTGAAAATTTGTCCAGCGGGAAAAGAAAAACAGATCCGCGGAAAAAAAACTGCACGGGCCGCGGATGGGCCGTGGGCGTGCCTGCGTGCTGCTGCGCCTGGCCGGCCGCTGGTAGGCCAAGGCTGGGCCGCGTGCTGCTGCTCTGCTGGGCTGGGCCAAAGAAAACGGTTCAGACCGATCCAAAAACAGAAAAAAAAAGAGAAGAGCAGGGAATCGACCACAGGAGGTCTTCTTGCTCCGTCCCGCGTACTGGACGGCAGGAGCTGGCCGGGGACGGCCAAGCGGGGCGCCGGGAGGCCGGCCGGCGGCGGGGATGGGAACTCCGTGGACCACCGCACCCAGGGGAGGCGGCTTCGACGACGGGGACGCCTCCGGCGCTTCGCTCGCGAGCTCGACCGTGCGGCCACGGCAGGAGCTCGGGTGGAGCTTGGGGGCGGCGATGAGGTGGGCTAGAGGCTATGGTGAGGACGGTAACGAGGTCATGGAGCTGCACCGCTCCCGTGGGTGGTGTTTCCTATGGCAGAGGAGGTCGTGGAGCTCGCTACCCGAGCCTCTAGGGTTTCGGTCGTGGGAAGCTAACCGAGCTCCCACGAGCTCGTTTCTTCGTGAACTCAAGCGAGAGGGTCTGGGGAGGGAGGAGTGAGGTCTGTGAGCGCAACTGAGGGTTAGGGGGAGCTTCTTATAGCCGGGAGAGAGGAGAGGTGGGTGCTTGGTAGCTCGGCCATGAATGGCGGTTTGAGGTCATCCATGACGTTCTTCGGCTACAGAGGACGGTGGAGAGGATGGGAACGGTGAGCTGGCGCACAGTGAAGCACGAGGAGCACGCTGGAGCTTGGTTAGGCACCGACCACACTCTTAAGTAGGCTAGGTTAAGCAAAGCAACTCGACTCCCTCCCTGCTCACAAGGTGCTCGACGAAATGCCCGAACGAACTTTTCGACGTAAATAAATTCCAGAAAAATTACAGTGGTTATGTTTGGATGCTAGGAGATGGTTCACTGAGTTTGAGCTCAAAGGGTCGCCTCCAAATATGGTTTTGGGTAAAAGTCCGAAAAGGACCATAAGGAGAGGATCATCGCCATTAGGGCTTTAACCCGGGTTTTAGCATCTTGTGGTTGGGCTAATGACCTCATGGATGTATCAGAGGAGAAGATGATGGTCTATCACCCTCCATGTAGAAATATCTTCACAAGAGGTAGGTTGGCATGGTTCCAAAAGTGGGTGAAAACTTAATGCCATGGTATATAAGGTATACCAAACAAATGAGGTGGAGGGATTTTATTGGAGGGAATAAATATACCCCTTAATTGGCTTGGGTTGGTATTTATCCCATGTGCTCAAATTCTCATGGGTTTGGTTTATCCAAAAGGTTGTCAAGCATAAGAAATATCTCGTGGATATTTTGGAATAATCATGGGTGATGGATAACGGCATAAAGATTATATCATGGATTTATGTAGAGAGGTACATGTTAGGAAATAACTCCTTGACCAAGACAAGCACTGAAATATTTATCGAGGGTTTTGGTAATATTGCATTTGGTAAATATGCAATATTTTGCATGTGGAGGATAATAAATGGTTAAGGGGATCTTGCATTAATCGGTGGAGTTTCCAAGCTAGGAGATATGGTTCAAAAGGCAGATGGAATATTAGGATTTTCATATCCCAATATATAGGTTATGAGGTGTTAGGAAAACCCTAGCGGAGGTTTTTTTTTAAAGTGGCTAAGAAACCACCGGAGATTCTCTGGATTTATCTAAGAGAAAAAGGACACGAGCGCATCATCTAGCACCAGAGGGCAAAATAATTTTGAGATACGAGAAAAAGTTTTTCGGACGTGAGAAAACACCACTAAATTTGGAATCCAATTTTTGGGGTGTTACATGAAGGCATTGATTTTGGAGAGACCTATGCTCCCGTGGCTCGCCTTGAGTCCATCTGTATCCTTCTTGCTTATGCATCTCATTATAACTTTAAATTACAACAAATGGATGTTAAAAGTGCCTTTCTCAATGGACCTTTAAAGGACTTGGTGTTCGTTAAGCAACCCTCGGGGTTCGAGGACCCCAACTTCCCTAACCATGTCTACAAGCTTGATAAGGCGCTCTATGGACTTAAGCAAGCACCACGTGCGTGGTATGAGCACCTTAGAGAGTTATTGTTAGACCGTGGATTTAAAGTTGGAAAAATTGATCCCACTCTTTTTACTAAGAGGGTTAAAGAGGAGCTTTTCCATGCCAACTATATGTTGATGATATTATATTTGGCTCATCTAACAAAGCTTTTAATGATGAATTTTCAAAGCTTATGACCGATAGGTTTGAGATGTCTATGATGGGCGAGTTGAAGTTCTTCCTTGGATTTGAGATCAAGCAATTGAGAGGAGGGACTTTCATTAGCCAAGCAAAGTATATTCAAGACATGCTCAAGAGGTTTAATATGGCCGATGCTAAGGAGAAGAAGACACCTATGGATACCAAATGCCATCTACAACTTAACCCAAAGGGTGTATAGATGTGGATCAAAAGCTCTACCGCTCCATGATAGGTTCGTTGCTTTACCTTTGTGCATCTAGACCCGATATTGTGTTGAGTGTAGGTGTGTGTGCAAGGTATCAAGCGGCTCCTAAGGAAAGCCACATGTTGGCGGTCAAAAGAATCCTAAGATATTTGGTTCATACACCAAGGTTTGGTTTGTGGTACCCTAGGGATTCATCTTTCACTCTTCGTGGGTTCACGGATTCGGATTGGGCCGGTGATCAAGATGATAGGAAATCAACTTTCGGGGCTTGCCAATTCCTTGGTAGGTCCTTGGTGAGTTGGTCTTCTAAGAAGCAAAATTGTATTTCCCTCTCCACCGCCGAAGCCGAGTATGTGGCCGCCGCAAGTGCATGCACTCAATTGTTATGGATGAGGCAAACTTTAAAGGAATACGGTGTCAATTGTGACAAAGTGCCTCTTTTGTGTGACAATGAAAGTGCTATCAAGATCGCCTACAACCCGGTGCAACACTCAAGAACCAAGCACATTGAGATTCGTCATCATTTCATTCGGGATCATGTTGCCCGTGGAGACATTGAGCTAGCATATGTGCCAACCAAAGACCAACTTGCCGATATTTTCACAAAGCCACTTGATGAAGCAAGATTCACTTATTTGAGGAATGAGCTAAATATCGTGGATTCGAGGAGTTTGGCTTGACCATCTTACATACACACCTATAGTTTCAACTTCTATCTTGGTTTAGGTGTAGGCATGGATTTAGGGGGAGTGTTGTCCTAACTATTGGGCTCTCCCTCCCCCATGATGCCTATATTAACGAATTCATTTGTCTACTCTATATTCAATTTCATGAATTGTGAGCTTGAAATGTTGAGTTTTGAGTGAGAACCCAAGATACATCTTCGCGGTGTCTCACTCTTTCATACTCATATATGGTGGCTTTGGCCACCGACCTCCTCATGTGAGGAGTTGGCTCTTATTCGGTGTTCATTTGGTGTTTCTAGACCTATATGTGTCAATATGTGCGTGCCATGGAAAATCACTCGTAAATTGGCCTTTATCTTTGATTCTTGCAATCACGAGTGCCCTACCATATTATGACAGTTTGATATCTTGTCCTAAGCCCCACCTTATCCCTGAACCATTGCTTTCCATCGCTCATGTCCAGCTTGTGTGTGGCAGTTTTTCCTGGAGTTTCTCTGGCGGCAGGACGGAATTTCCGCCCTCCGCCCCTTGGGCCGAAATTTCCGGTCTAAGTTTTTCGGCGCCTTATCGGGATGGCCGCGGGGTGAACTGTCTCGCACGAGCAGTTCTTCCACCCCCGCGCCTCCTCTTCTCTCTCCTGCCCAAGAGCTCCCGCCGCCGGCCGACCTCCACCGGGCCGCCTCCGCCCCGGAATCCGCCGGTTCTTTGCCGGATCCGCATCTCCTCGACGAGGGGATTGTTCTCCACCGCTTCTTTTCCGCCATGGACGCCGGTAAATGCCTCTATTTTTGAATCTAGGACGAACTCACAATTTGTTTAACCTAGTTGATTTAGATGGAATTTGCCAGTTTCCTTTGGTAGAATTGCTCCTATAGGCTAGACATCTCAGTGTATAGCAGTGATTTGAAAGTGGTTGCAATTTAGTTGGATTCAACGGAATTTCCGCTCGCTGCACAAGGCCGGAACTTCCGGTGTGCAGCGGCCGGAACTTCCGCCCGTCCGGAACTTCCGTCCTTCGGCCGGAACTTCCGCCCTTTTGGCCGGAATTTCCGGAGTGAACCTGAACAGAATTTTTACTTTCCTTTCACTGCTATTTCCTTTTGGCCACCCGGACATGAGTGCTTATCTATGCTTTCCCGTATTTCTATTCATCCTCTTGCAGGTGGTTCCTCCTCCTCTCGTCGTCGCCACAAGCGTGCGGCCTCTCGCACCCCTCGCCCTCACTCGGTTGATTTCGAGTCCGAGTTAGATCAGCAGACTTTGGCCTCACGCCGTGCTCAGATTGATGATCAACGAAAGAAGAAGAAGGCTGTGCAGTTGACTTTCATTGAGACGAGAAGAAGTGAATTTATCGAATGGCGCAAGACTAACTTTTTTGATCAGCCCCGTGACCTCTCCATTGATAACTGTTTTTGGTGCTATGATCAAGAGCTTCTGTTCAAGAATGTGTATGCTGAAATGTCTGAGAAGAAGAAGGTATGTCCAATGAAGGCCATTGATTTTGCGCATCTCATGAAGAAGCCGGACTACTTTGGGACTGCTGTCAGGGTTGTGGACTGTTTAGGGCTGCGACACCTCATGGAGATCGAATGCAACTACAATGTGGTCCTTATTCAGCAGTTCTATGCCACTGTGGTGTTTGATGATGATGTCAATATTGGTATGACCTGGATGTCTGACTCCCACAAGCTCACCTCCAACTTCAGAGAGTTTGCAGGTCTTCTTGGGTACCCCTTCACTGGATCTCATCTTAATGATGGGACTCGCATGCATCTCACTGGCTCGGAGTATGACAAGTCTAAGTTAAGGGAGCTTTATTCTGATGAGCGTAGGGTTGGGGCAGCCACTCAAGGTACCCTTCGCCCCAATGCGTGCCCCGTTGATGTGATGGATTACATTTTCAATGAAATGTATGATGCTGTGATTCACAAGAAGGTGCCTCCATATGCCCCCTATGTGATGTTGTTGATCAAGGCCAAGTATCCTTTTGAGGCTCCACCGGAGGACATTGATGTCGAGCTGACTTGTGAGACCCATGGTCGGGTCAAGATGAACAGGAAGAGTGCTCATATCACCTCCACTGCTTCTGGCAGCCGTGCCCCTGGTGCCTCCTCTTCAGGCCACCGTGCTCCATGTGTGTCTCGTCCTTCTGCTAGTGCTCCTGGGAGCTCTAGTGCTGCTGCGGGGTCCCCCAAGAAGAGGCCTTGGATCAAGCGTGCATTTGAGAAGCTGTTTTGTATGAATGTCCACATCCACAAGGAGAACTATTCTGCTTATTGTGAGCGCCAGATCATCATGGAGAATCAGCAGAAGATTATGGCTCATCTGAACATGCCTCCACCTCCACCCGAGCATGCCATTCAGCCCTGCGTACCATACAGGAACTGGAACAACAAGAATGTGGATTGGGATCACTATGTGCCTGAGGACGATGAGATTGAGACCGGCAGTGAGGCTGAGGAGGAGGAGTCCGAGGCCACGGAGTCGGAGTGATCTCCTTGGGACGTTAGCATCGCTCTTTTCCCCTTTTTGGTGTCTTGATGCCAAAGGGGGAGAAGTAGTTCTATTTAGGTCTTCGAGGGCGTTGCATGGGTGGGCACAAGCTCTCGTGTCTTTCATTCGTTCTTATGAGCTTGTGCCTATGTATCTTTGTTTTATTCGTTGAACTCTATGTGTGGTGTAAGACATGCAACTTGTTGATCTACTTCTTGTGAACTCTATCAATTTATGTTTCTATCATCATCTTGGTTAAAGCATGCTCATATCTAGGGGGAGCTCCTCTCGAGGGGGAGCTTTGTGTTCTTGTTGCTTTAATTATATTGTGATTTGTGTGTTGTCATCACTCACCAAAAAGGGGGAGATTGAATCTCTTAGTTTTGGTGATTTAATGACAACACATTTTGTGGGCTAATCATGTGTGTTAAAGTGTCTTGACAGGTTTCTTAGTTGATTAGGCCCAGAAGGTGAAAATATCAAAGAAAAGATCGAAGACGGAGAAGAGAATCTCTATGGAGTAGGTTTTCTGCCTTTTGTGGACCTGAAGTTCCGGCCAAGCGCGAAAACGGCTAAGTCTTTTTTTGGGATTCCTCTCTGGAGGGGTCCCGGAACTTCTCCCCGGAAGTTCCCCCCGGATATTTCCGGTGGTCCGGAAGTTCCGGCCTCCTGGCTGGAAGTTCCGGCCCTGGAAAATTTCCGGTGGAAATTTGGCTAAGTCATTTTGGGTTTTCCTCTCGGGAGGGGTCCCGGAGGTTTTGGGCGGAAATTCTCCCCGGAGATTTCCGGCCCACCGGAAGTTCCGGCCTCCAGGCCGGAAGTTCCGGACCCAGGCCGGAAGTTCCGGTACTTAATACCGGAAATTCCGGCCCTGCGCTTGTCAAATGGCTAGATTTCCTGGAGGGGTATTTATGCCCCTCCCCCTACCTTGGACCAGCTAGCTCTTGCAACTCTCTCTCCTCCATCACAAGCAAAAGCTCAAATCGAAGAGATCTCCCAATCCCTCCACCCAAATTCGTTGATTTTTGGAGGATTGAAGGAGAAGGCCCCGATCTACATCTTCACCAAGCCGTTCTTCATTTCCCTCTCATTCACTTGAGGATTTCGTTTCTAGGGTTAGCATTGTGTTACCCTAGAATTCTTGTGCTTACTACTTGTTGTAATTGTGACAGATGTGTTGATTTGGGAGCCCCCAATTAAGTTGTGGGTGTGTGCCCCAAAAACATTGTAAAGGCTCCGGATTCCGCCTCGAAGGATTCCGATAGTGGAAGGTGAACCAAACCCTCGGGTGCGGTTCATCGGAGAATAGAGTGAGGCCTTTGTGGCATCTTGAGTAGGCCTCTTATGGCGAGCTCACACCCCTCCAACGAGACGTACTCCCTTAACAAGGAGGAACTTGGGAATACATCCTTGTCTCCGCGTGCTTCTACTTTCGGTTATCTCTTTCCCTTAGTTGTCTTTACTTGTTTCGTTATTTGCCTAGTTGTTTTAGTTTGCTTCTCATATAGGTAAATTCACCATAATTGCATATCTAGAGAATTTACCTTTGTGTTAAGCCTAAAATTGAAAAAGAATTAAAAATTGGTGTAGCACCTATTCACCCCCCCTCTAGGTGCCCATACGATCCTTTCACCGGTTCAGCGATTGACATGCAACTTGTATTGCATAAGTGGCTGGCGGGTGTCTGTTTCTCTAGTTATAGTGAGATGCGATCTGCAATGGGAGGCCTTTAAAAAGGATGAGTAAATAAGCAACTTTTATATCACCGTTGTGGCTTTGCGTAGATTAGAACGGTTCTATCTCATGACCCATAGAAGCCACGTAAAAATTGCACAACAAAGTAGAGGACGTCTAACTTGTTTTTTTGATATGGTATGGCCAAAGATGTGATATGTGATATTGTATGCAATGATCATGTTTGTAATCTTTCATGATTTGCATGTCGATGAGTACGACGACCGACATGAGCCATATGGTTGTCTCATTATTATTGTATGACTTGCGTGTCATCTTTCAACGCCATATAATTGCTTTTACTTTATCGCTAAGAGTAGCAATAGTTGTAGTAGCAATAGTTGGTGGAGGCAACTATGAGACGGCGACGTCATGCTGGTGGTGATGGAGATCATGCCGGTGCTTTGGAGATGGAGATCAAAGGCACAAGAAGAAAAGGATATACCATGTCACAATTAAATTGCATGTGATATTTATCCTTTTATGCACCTTATTGCTTGCTTAGATTTGATCGCGACGGTAGCATGATAAGGTGATCTCTCTCGTTAATATCAAGAAGTGTTCTCCCCTAGTATGCACCGTTGCAAAAGCTCGTCGTTTTGAAGCACCACGTGATGATCGGGTGTGATAGACTCTACGTTCGCATACAACGGGTGTAAGCCAGATTTACACAGGCATAAATACTACGGTTTCCTTGACAAGCCTAGCATGTACAGACATGGCCTTGGAACACAAGAACCGAAAGGTTAAACATGAGTCATATGGATGATATGATCAACATGGTGATGTTCACCATTGAAGCTACATCATCTCGCGTGATGATCAGTTTTGGTGTAGTGGATTTGGATCGTGTATCACTAAACAACCAGAGAGATATTGAGTTTAGTGGGAGTTCATTAGAAATTTGATTAACTTGAACCAATTATCATGAACAATCAATCAAAGTGAATTTGCATGATTTGTAGTAGTAAATGGCATCCACAAACTACCTTACACTTAGATTGTTAATTGAGATAAAACTGTTATGATCTGGCAGAACAATTATGAATGGTACCGTGTTAGTGAAATTTAAATTTGAGTCCTATTGCAAATTTTTCGGTAAAACCGACCTAGCTCCATATGATTAATAGTTGATTGATCTAAAGAGCAATAATTCCGACTTAGTATCTGGTGTCATGCTTGTTTCCACAAAACCGGATCTTAAAAGAATGTTTTGAGAATCAAGGTAATCTGGGAGCTGAAAAGGATTGTTTTCAGATACAAACATGGAGTGAAAGATATATTGATATCCGAAACCCTGTTTGTAGCAACATGACAGAGTATAATTTTAGTGTGATAATGTGTGCTTATGCAAGGTTTGCAGACACTAATATTGTTCTCTGAATTCCTTCTTTCGAGCTATAGTATCTTCATCATAAAGTTGTTATGATGGGATGGATTAAAAGTATGTGGTAAAAATTGTTTACTATACTTTGAGATAGCTAAGAGTGGAATCGGGAAGAATGCTAAAGAAATGGTGATATTGAGTAAAGCAATCAAACTTCAAAGTGCGACTCCAAAGGTGATAGTAAATGACTAACACGCCAAGGAGCATGTGCTAGTTTGACTGGCATTGTTTGATGTTGAATGATTCTTCTATAGGAAATACTGAAAATAAGAATTACAAAAGTATATGGCAGAAAATAAAGTCCAGCTCAGATGTATATAAATGATATACAAGTTATAGATGTGGTTTACTAGTTAACTATGTATTCCTTGGGTATTTTGGATACTGGATTGGTTGGTATGAATTGTCATACAAATACAAGGCAAGAAATACTATGGCCTAAAAGAACTAGTATAAGATATTGTGACGATGCACGACAAGAATGGAAATTAATTGTTCTTTTGTTCACCGTTGCATCCAACCTAAACTTCAAGATTTATTTTAAGAACTTAATAAATTGTTATTATGTTCCAGTTGTTTGTGAGAATAAATAGTTGTTCAAACTATGACCATCATCCATAATTGATGGATGAGTTAATATAAATCACCTTGGAAAAATCTATAAATGCTAAACGTCGCAAGATGAAAATTAAAGAATTTCACTTAAACTGTGACACCACCTTTTTAGTTCATATTGGAAAGGAAAACATGAATGAACTCCATGTTGATGGATTTTTGGAGTTAATTTTATTTCAAATAAATTGACGCTTGTGAGACCTTTTTCCAAAAAGACGACTAAAACACCGTTCATAGGCCAAAGTTGAATGGACGACTAATTTAGTGGAGATTATACATATTGATGTATATGGTCCATTATGTGTAGCCGTGTGTGGTGGATTAATTTTCCTTCGTAAAATACCTCCGATGTTTTAAGTAGATATATGAGCATGTCTATTTAAAGAGAAAGGAGTTTGATATTTTTTGAATTAGTTCAAAGTATCATTGGTATGAAGTGAAAACATCGTGACAAGAAGATCAAGTATTTATGATTGGATCATAAAGAATAAATTTGAGTTACGAGTTTAGCAAAAACATCTGAGGAGTTGCAGAATTGTTCCACAAGTTATGCTTCCCGAAAAACCCCACAGGAGTGTGGAATGTTCAGGAGACATGATCAAACCTTGTTGGACATGGTAAGATAAATAAAATGCCATTATATTTTGTAGTTTATGCACTAGAGACTACCGCTTTGCACTTAAAAGAGCGCCATCATGATCCGTTGTAATTGACACCATGGTTTGGGTAGTGACCCAAAATTGTCTTTTCTCAATTTTTTGGTATGCGTGTTTATATGTAAAATGTTTACAACCAAATCAGATAAATACGTGTTTATAAGGTTATCCCAAACCTGTTGGGTATTTCTCCTGTCACTGAACCTTGGACAAAAGTGTTTGTCGGGAAGGTGGATTTCTCAAGAAAATGATTCTTGCAAAATGGGTGAGTGGGAGAACAGTGCAACTCAACAAAATTGGAGAATTGTCTTCATCATGTCAAGAGTAGCGCAGCACCGGAAGTTGTTCTGGGGTTTCCTGATCTGATCATCGGTATCATCTATACCTAGTTCGATCTTGTTACCGACAAGTACTCTTTACTCGTTCCGTGATATGACATTCGTGTGACCTATCCACATGCTTGCAAGCGGTGTCAATGTGATATCACCGAGAGGGACCAGAGTATATCTCTCCGTCATCTGGATGGACAAATCCCACTCTTGATCTATGAGCCTCAATTAATACTTTCAGAATACCCAAATCCACCTTTATAGTCACCCTATTACGGTGTGACGTTTGATGCCATCAAAGTACTCTTCCGATGTTAGTGATTGACATGATCTCATGGTCTGAGGACTAGAGCTACTTCGTATGTGACAGCAATATAAACTTAATGACTTGATCATATTGCTATACCTACTTTGGGTGTGTGTTCATCGCATCATTCTCCTAATGACATGATCCCATTATTTACAACATCCAATGTTCATGATCAGGAAACCTTGACCATCAGTTAATCAACGAGCTAGTTAAACGAGAGGCTTTACTAGGAACTCTTGTTTGTTTATTAGACACACATGTATCAACGTTTCCGGTTAATACAATTATAGCTTGAGAAATAAACATCTATTATAAACATAGAATAAGATAATAACCACTTTATTATTGCCTCTCGGGCATATTCCCTTCAGTCTCCCACTTGCACTAGAGTCAATAATCTAGATTACATTGTGATGAATCTAACACCCATTGATTTCTGGTGCTGATCATGTTTTTTCCTTGGGAGAGCTTTAGTCAACGGGTCTGCCACATTCAGATCCATGTGTACTTTGCAAATCTTTATATCGCCATCCTTGAGTCCTTCTCAAGTACTTAAAGATATTCTTAACCGTCGTCCAGTGTTCCAAACCTGGATCAGATTGGTACCTGCTAGTCAAGCTAATAGCATGTGCCACATCTGGTCTTGTACACAACATAGCATACATGATAGAGCCTATGGCTGACGCATAGGGAATCTTATTCATCATTTCTCTATCTTTTGTTGTAGCTGGACTTTGAGTCTTGCTCAATGTATTGCCTTGCAACATAGGTAAGAACCCCTTCTTACTTTCGTCCATTCTAAAATTCTTTAGAATCTTGTCAAGGTATGTACTTTGCGATAGCCCAATTAAGCGTCTCGATCAATCTCTATAGATTTTGATGCCTAAAATATAAGCCGCTTCACCAAGATCCTTCATTGAAAACTTACTGTTTAAGTAATCTTTTACGCTTTTCACAAGTTCTATATCATTTCCAATCAATAATATGTCATTCACATATAGTATTAGAAATGATACAGAGCTCCCACTCACTTTCTTGTAAATACAAGCATCTCCATAAGTTTGGACAAATCCAAACCCTTTGATCACCTCATCAAAGCGGAGATTCCAACTTCGGGACGCTTGCTTCAGTCCATAAATGGACCGTTGAAGTTTGCATACCTTGTCAGCATCCTTAGGATCAACAAAACCCTTGGGTTGCACCATGTACAACTCTTACTCAATGTTTCCATTCAGGAACACGGTTTTGACATCCATCTGCCAAATTTCATAATCGAAAAATGCAGCAGTTGCTAACATAATCCTTATAGATTTTAGCATTGCTACGGGTGAGAATTTCTCATGGTAGTCAACTCCCTGAATTTGTCGAAAACCTTTTGCGACAAGTCGAGCTTTATAGATGGTCACATTACCATCATCGTTCGTTTTCTTCTTGAAGATCCATTTGTTCTCAACGGCCTTATGGTCATTGGGTAAGTCCACCAAAGTCCATACTTGGTTTTCGTACATGGATCCCATCTCGGATTTCATGGCTTCTTGCCATCTGTTGGAATCCGGGCTAATCATCGCGTCATCATACGTCGCAGGGTCATTTTCAACTACCATGAAATTCATGACGGGATTACCCTACAATTCAGGAGTTGTACGTGTCCTTGTTGACCTGCGAAATATGGTAGTATCCTCATCCGGATTTTCATGATCTTGATCATTAGTTCCCTCTTCATTTGGTGAAGTCAGCTCCGGAACAGTTTCTGATGCTGCGCCACTCGCCATTCCAAGAAGATAAGTTTCAATAACCTCGTCGAGTTCTACCTTCCTACTACTCACACCTACTACTCACACCTTTTGAGAGAAACTCCTCCAAAAAGAAACCATTCCTTGCAACGAAAACTTTGCCTTTGGTTCTGTGATAGAAGGTGTACCCAATTGTTTCTTTAGGGTATCCTATGAAGACGCATTTTTCCGATTTGGGTTCGACTTTATCAGGTTGAAGTTTCTTCACATAGACATCGCATCCCCAAACTTTTAGGAATGACAGCTTAGGTTTGTTGCCAAACCATAATTCATACGGTGTCATTTCAACGGATTTAGATGGTGCCCTATTTAAAGTGAATGCAACTGGTTCTAGTGCATGACCCCAAAACAATAGTGGACAATATGTGAGGGACATCATAGATCGAATCATATCCAATAAAGTACGATTACGACGCTCGGACACACCATTTTGCTGTGGTGTTTCTGCAGGAGTGAGCTGTGAAACTATTCCACATTGTTTCATGTGTGTGCCAAACTCATAACTAACATACTCTCCTCCACGATCGAATCGTAGAAATTTAATCTTTCTGTTACGATGATTTTCCACTTCAGTCTGAAGTTCTTTGAACTTTCCAAATGTTTCAGACTTGTGTTTCATTAAGTAAATATATCCATATTGTAACATCCCAAGATTTTAAATTTTTTCAAAAATCAGAAAAATAAAAAACTTTTTGAAAATATTATATATTTTGTTTTAAAATCCAAAATCATGCATGCATTCATATTTTCTTGGCTTGTTGCATTTGAATTTTCAAAAGATGGAATTCTATTTCCATCTTTAAACCCTATTTGAGAAAATGGCACAAAGGGGCCTATTATGTTCTCTTAAATATTTTAACCTTTATGGATGTATTTGATGGCCAAGTAGAGTGCCAAAGTGTTCTGTTTATAATAAGCTTTCAAGAAAGTACTTTATCAAAGTTGGAAAAGATTTGATTTTATTTTGACTTTGGAAAACTTCACCAATTACCATTTAAAATGCCAAGGGTATTTTTGGTAATTTATTTTGTGTAAAAATGTTTCCAAATAGCATATTTTGATAAAGGGTATTTTTTAAAATTTATACAAATTGGTTTGATTTCATTTGGATGTGTTTTGCAAAAGTTATGAATTTCCAGAATTTTAGAAAAGGAGAAAAGTATTAAAAAAAATGGAAAGGGCCAGCCCCGGCCGAGACAGGCCAAACCAGCCCAGCCGCGGCCCAACACCATCCCTGCGCGCGCAGCCCAGCCCAGCCAGCCCGCCTCCTCCTCTCTCTCGCTGATGCACGGTCCCACCGGTCAGCACCGACACAGCGTCGTCGTCCCCAAATCGCGCGCCCATCCATGGCAACTTCCGGCCGGCGATTTCTCCTCATCAATTCTGGCGTTTAAGGCCGCGATTGGTTCCCCCGTCTACACCTACTTAAGGCCCTCCCGCTCCTCTCTCGTTTGCCCCCAAACCCTAGCCCGAGCGCCTAGAGGCTGCTCGGACTCGAGCTCGTCTTTCCGCCATGGCCGCCAGCAAGGAGTTCCATTTACGGCGAGATCTGACGACCCTGAGCCTCCCCTTCATATTCTTTCTTATTCCTTTGATCTTGCGCATTGTTTTGACACCGTGCGACATTTGTTTACTCCTCATATTGATGCAATCATCTGCAACCGAAGCCAACCGCCGCCCTCTTCGACTCCGGCGAGCAATTGCCGGCGAACCGGAGCGCCTCGTCGCCGTCCACCTCGCCATCGTGCCCACCTCGACCCCCTTCTGCGTTTGTTAAGGAAATACCCATCCCACGCCCCTTCATTTCACCGGAACGTGAGATGCCGAGCCGTTGCCGCCATCGGCCGACGTGCTCCGATGACCTAGCGCCGCCTGCTGTAGGTCCTTTAGATCATAGCTGTAGGATTTAGATCTGACGGTTAGCTTTAGATTTAAAACCCGAATCGGTATCGGCGAATCAGAGGAGGCCATGTCATCGCCACGTCATCGCCCCGTCAGCGCCAGTCAGCACCCAGTCAGCACCCAGTCAGCAGAAGACAGCCAATCGGAGATCGCCACGTGGATGAGGATTTTTCTGATTTTTCCCGAATTAGATTTATCTAGCAGTTTAGCAGAAAAGCCCCTGCAACTTAGATTAATCATATCTTTTTATCTGTTCGGCCAAATTCAAATATTTTTATAATTTTGGAATCCTTAGAACTAGTAGAATCTTTCTGGCATTTTAGTTTTCGGTTTTGACAATTTTAAATTTATTCAAATTTCAAATGAGATATTTGAGTAAATTTTTCATAACTTTAGTTTAAAAATAGCTTTTTGAGTAAATCCAATTGTGTTAGACTTGTTTAAAAGCCCTCTGTCTAGTAGAGCCCTCTTCCTCATTTTATAAAAATATTTTGTAGCCTTGTCCTCTTTAATTGTTGTGTATGCCCTTTTTGGGAATTAAAAACAGATTATTTATTTCTAAATTGCATTTTTGAGTCTTTTAACATCATGCATGTTTTCAAAAACAGGAAAAATAGTTGAATTAATATTTGTGTTCTAAAAATGCATTTCATGCATATCATGTATTTTTGTGTGATTATATTGCTTGTATATTTATTTTTGCCTTGTGTGAATTGTTTAGATTATTCGGAGAGTCCGGAGAACGTTTGCAATTGTTGCACCTGCAACTCCTGCCAAGGCAAGTGATGGTCACACATAAAATTCCTAAGTATTTTTTATATGCATTGTAGTTTACTTTTTCTAAGTAGAATTGCATGTTAGGTTATATTACTATGCTATGCTAGACCTGTTTAGTAGTACTCTAAATATTCCTAAGTGTCTAGTACCTATTTGATAACTTAGTAGAATAGGAAAATGCTATGCTATGTGTTTTGTATGAAATGTTAATAAAAATTCAACTAAGTAAATAAACTACCTGGGTGGGTGGTTGGAATAAAGCAATTCCCCATAATGGGAGGATGAATTGTAGAAGAGGGTGATTCCCTACTTTGGGAGTAAGGACCATACGTGGTCCCCTAACATAGGAGGATGAATCACACTTGCGGAAAGCCACCCAGGAACAAAGAGATTCAAGTTGATCCAAGTGAAGATTACTTTCCGTGCAGCCACTAGTCATATGGGCTCTGGCTTGACTAAGTAAGTTGCGTGGAACCGGCCCGGATTGACAAGCAGATGTAGTGGATGTAGGTGGGAACGGGTCAAGACGGCATGGGTCGGGGAAATGCTTCTGAAAGGTCTCGTCTCAATCTTCTCCTTTCCTTTTCACTTCAAGAAGGGTCAAGGTCAGAATGGGTTGATTGAGTCAAGTGGTGAAAGTGCACAACCTCTGCAGAGTGTCAAACTAAGTACTTAGCCGTGTCCCCGGTTACGGACAATTTTGAGTATCGGAGCAAGGACGTCAACAAGAGATCTCATCATTCCAATTTCCTAAGTAAAAATTTGATGAACTTGTGTGTGGAGATAATCCTGGATTATGTTCCATGCAATGATCTCATAACTTTTTTAAAAGAAAAGTGTTGGAAAAGATAGGATAAAATTGGCTTTATGCAAAAATAGCCTTGAACTACACCAGACATATATGCATATAGTTAATAGAAGTTTTTGCCTTATGAGTCCACAAGTATCACTTGCCAGATACATACAAATGGTTCTGACCAATTTTTGGCTGCAACGCTTTTACTGTTGCAGGTTGTCTCAACGAAGAGTAAGGAACAGGTTTCGAGTCTCCAACCAACATGTTTTCGCCTGTGGCTACATGAAGATTGGGACTCCATGCAATAATTATAGTCTTCCACTGTTATTTCTGTTTTATGCTAGCTTCGTTCTATGCAAAGATGTAATGGTTTATTTTATTTTACTCTGGATTCAGATGTGTAATAAATTGATACAATGTTGTGATATTTCATCGTAAACTGTGTGTGCAAATGAATGGATCCAGGGGTTGCACTATACATAGGGACTTGCCTATTTTTAAGTGCAGGTCCGCTACACATATCTACTCAAATCATCCGTGAAAGTCACGAAGTAATGATATCCACCGCACGCCGACACACTCATTGGACCGCACACATTGGTATGTATTATTTCCAACAAGTCTGCCGCCCGCTCCATTGTACCGGAAAATGGAGTTCTAGTCATTTTCCCATAAGGCATGGTTCACATGTCTCAAATTATTCATAATCAAGTGATTCCAGTAGTCCATCAGAATGGAGCTTCTTCATGCGTTTTACACCAATATAACCCAAACGGTAATGCCACATGTATGCAGCAATATCATCATTCACCTTAATTCATTTGGCATCCACATTATGAATATGTGTACTACTACTATCAAGATTCAGAAGAAACAAACCATTTTCTCAAGCGCATGACCATAAAAGATATTATTCATATAAAAAGAGAAACCATTGTTCTCAGGCTGAAATGAATATCCGTCTTGCATTAAACAAGATCCAGATATTATGTTCATGCTCAACGCAGGCACTAAATAACAATTATTTAGGTTCATAACTAATCATGATGATAAATGATGAGGCAGCGTCCCGACGGCGATCACGTCAATATTTGATCCATCGCCGACGCACATCGTCACCTCGTCCCTTACCAGTTTTCGCCTATTCCTTAGCCCCTATTTCGAGTTACATATGTTAGCAACAAAACCAGTATCAAATACCCAGGCTGATAGGGGGATACTTTTTGGGTAGGCCCCCATGGAGCCGGAAAGTGGACCCGCCAAGACCAAGGAGGCCCAAGCCGGGTTACACTTCAAGAAACATGGGCTGGACAAGGAACAAGCCGTCCAGCTCGTTACGAGTTAGCAGAAGGGAAAGGACATGGCAAAGACGGGAGTCCCAATACAACCCGGAGTACCAACTTGGAAGGTGAAGACCTAGAGTAGGACTCCGTGTTCATGTGTAACTCGGCATAAGCTGTAAGTCCAGGGACTCGGCCGCCTTTATAAGGAGAGCCCTGGAACTTAGATTGATAAGCTCTCAAGTCACACAAGTCCCGTAGTCGCCGAGTCTCAAGTTAAAGAGATCGGAACCTTGTAATCGACATCAAGTCCCAAGCAGTAAAGAACAAGCAAGAAGTAGGTCTTTACCTCCATCAGGAGGGGCCGAACCTGGGTAACTCCTTGTCCCATCGTCGAGATTAACCAACTCCTATGTCCTAGTTGCCATGGCCCCACAATTAAGCTTCCCTGAGGAAGTACTTGCCGTGACAACCCCACGACAGTTGGCGCCCACCGTGGGGCCGGTGATGAAAGGAGTCGAGATCATGGGAGAAGCTCGCCATCGGCAGGGTCTACACCAACCAGTACGGCGAGATCGAGATCGACGACTACGGATGGAGCTCGGAGATGGATGAAGTTGAGGAAGGGTACCAGCTCATCTTTGGTAGGATCAACGTGTTCGTTGGCATGGTCAACGTCTCAGGTAACCGTGTTAACGGGTTGGATTCTGTTTCAGAAGAAACAGCTGTCATTGAGTCTGATGGAGAGGAGTCCGTTGGCACATCACAAGTTGGCATAGTCGCTGAACAAGAGGAGCCGGAAATGCTGACTCTGATATGGAATCGAGGAAGAGTACATGCAGTCACCGATACGTCCACGTCATGTTGGAGTGTACATGTCCGGACCAGACAAAAGTGGAGAACGCGGTGGAGGGAATCAGTTTGACCCTAACTTGCTGACAAAGGAGATCACGGCGGATAATGCGGCGGCTCGTGCAGAGGAGTTGATCGCAGCTCGTGAAGCGATAGAGAAGCAGTTGGCAGATGTCGCAGAGGCAAATAGGAAGTTGGCAGCGGACCAAGCCCTTGTACAAGCAGAACAAACTCGCATACAAGCCGAACAAGCTCGCATACAGGAAGAACATGAATGTGTACAAGCTAAATCAGTAACAGTACGCAATCGCCAGCAGGAACTCACATCAAGTCAGCATCGGAGCACTCGGAGCCGGCTGCACGAAGGAGTTCACATAAATCCAACTAATTTATTTCAAACACACACAGGTCCAGCTGCAGGAGCTGGAGGATCAGCACCCGGAGCAGGAGCAGCACCACCACCGCCACCACCACCGCCACCAGGAGGAAACAGAGGAGTCGGAGTAGGAGCCGGAGCCAATGGACCACCACCACCACCTGGAGGACGAGTCGGCGGTATGGGTCCGCCACCGCAAAGGTTCCATACACCTGTAGGACACTATTCAAATCCATTGGACAACGTACACGCAGCAACTATGTTATTAGACAGAATCCCGCTTATGGAAAATCCAACGGGTCAGGAGGCATGACTCGCCATAGACATGTTAAAGACAACATTGGCTCAGCAAGCTCTTTACCCCAACTTCCCAGATGCCAGCAGACTTCATTCAACTCCATATAACTCTCGAACAAGGAGTCAGCACGACGAGTCTCATCCGGCCGGGTCGACGAGCACAAGACGCCGCGAACTGGCAAGGAATCAACCGCATGTGCCGACTAATTCAGAAGCTCAAAGAATTGTTGATGAGGCACGAAACAGGAGAGAAGCTGCCGCGGCCAGAGCCCTAGAAGCCGGAAGGGCCGGAGGGCCAGCGCCAGCAGCAGCGGCAGTTATCCAGCCACAGCCGACTCGTGCAATCATAGAGGTAAACTCGCCTGGAAGTTCACCTTCCTTGACGGGTCCTGAGTGTTTCTCAGAAGCCATCAGACCCGAGTCCTTCCCCAACAACTTCAAAGAGCCTCGCAAGGTTGGCAACTATGAGCCCAATATGGATCCGACTTCCTGGCTCAACAGTTACGAGATGGCAATGAGTATTCGCAATGCAACTGGAAATTTGTGTGCAAAATTTATGTATCTCATGATGGATGGAGCAGCTCAGGTTTGGATGAGAAACTTACCCCCCAGGTCAATTAACTCGTGGGAGCAGTTGAAGGCCTCTTTCATTCAAAACTTCCAGGGGACCTGCAAGAAATTGAGTACCATTGAGGATTTGGAGAGATGTGTCCAAAAGAAAGTAGAATCTTCAAGGCACTGGATGAAACGAGTCTCGGAGATCATCAATTCTTCACAAGGACTCCCACCAATCTCTATGTTGATGGCTATGGAGAGGAACTGCACCTTTAATCTATTAAGTTGGAAACTAGGGCCCATGAATGACAGTCTAAATCAAGGCATACCTATTTCCATTGGAGAGATTATGGCAGGAGCTAACAAGCACACCGCCATGGATAAAACCAAGGATCAGTAAGAAGTCAGAAAGGGCCAAGGAGGTAATAGCCAGAATCAAAACCAGAATCAAAATCATGGAGGGACTAAGCGGCCATATGATAACTCCGACTTAGTGGCTAGCACCAACTCTGGGAACAAACGCAGGGACAACAACTCTCAAGGATACCAGGCGCATAGGCCGACTCCTCAAGAAGTCTTGCAAAGTCCGTGTCCTCGCCATGCCAAAAATGGGAGGTGCGGACATACCCTAGAGCAATGTGTAGATCTGCAGCAATGGAGAAACAACCCGGTGAACCGCGGAAACAATGGAGGTGGAAATGATGGATATAGAGGTAACAATGGAGGACCTGGCAACCATGGCGGAGGAGCCGGACATAACCCAGGATCCAGCAATGGTGGAGGACACCAGTGATGACGTGAAACCACATGTTCGTTGGGAGACCCCAAGAGGAAGGTATGATGTAGTGCAGCAGCAATTTTCCCTCAGTAAGTGTCATGGTGGATAGCACGTCATACCCATCAAAGATGGGGAAGTTTGTGGAGGAAGGCAACGATGGTGTTCACGCGGGATTGGGTAGCAAGCACGGCAAACACACACGATGTACCCAGGTTCGGGGCCCTCGTGTGGAGGTAACACCCCTACGTCCTGCCCTTCTACTTTCTTATTGCAAGATCACGAGATTCGAGCTACAATGGTGCTCCTGGAGTTGTTTCTGGTGGTGGCCGGCTTGGCTCACCAGCCGGCTAGAGGTTGAAGATGATGATTGTGGTGGGAGTCTAGCACTTCTATCTGTCTGTGAGAGTCTGCCCCTCGCAGGGGGCTCTGGCCCACCTTATATAGGCAGTGAGCTAGGGTTTGGGGTTACAAGGAAATAACATGAATACCCCTATGACATCATCTACGGTACAGTCCGGCTTGAGCCGGATCATCATGACGTGTTGAGGTAACGCCCGACCGGACGTACTGTTCATCGGCGACGGTTGTGTGAGGCTAGCCCACTTGTACGGGCCTGTCGGTTGGTAGGTCCGGCTGCTCTCAAGTCGGATGGAGGCGCCCTGAAGCTGGACGGGTATGTCCGCCTTGGGCTGGCCGGCTTGAACACTCTGGAGAGTGAGCTTTAGGGTATCTGGGGGTCATCTCCCCAACACTAGCCCCCGAGCTCGTGGAGACTTGTCTGCTTGCTGGGAAGGCTTCACGAGCTTCCCCTTGTCTTGATTGTCGTGGTTGAAATACTGAAGTCAGAGCTGGAGCCGGCTGAAACTGGAGCTGGAGCCAGAGCCGGCTGAAGTTGAGGCCTTGAAGCTTTAAAGCCGGATGAAAAGCCTTGAAGCCTTGAGGCCTTGAAGCCGGATTAAAAGCCTTGAACCAGATGAAAAGCTTTGAAGCCTTGAGGCCTTGAAGCCTTGAAGCCTTGAAGCCTTGAAGCCGGATTAAAGCCTTGAAGCCTTGAAGCTTTGAGGCCTTGAAGCCGGATGAAGTTGTAGCCGGATGAAGTCGGAGTTGGAGCCGGCAGCCCGTGGAGCTAGCTGCAGAACGTGGCAGCCCCCGGGCTCTTGGTCGGGGTGTTTGAGTCCTCCGGGTCTGCGGAGCCGACTGGCGGCTGCGCAGCCCCCAGGAATGAGATTGCTGGCTGACGGCGTGGCAGCCCACGGGCTCTTGGCCGGGGTGTTGGAGTCCTCCGGGTCTGCGGAGCTGGCTGGCGGCTGCGCAGCCCCCGGGAATGAGATTGCCGGCTGACGGCGTGGCAGCCCCCGGGCTCTTGGCCGGGGTGTTTGAGTCCTCTGGGTCTGCGGAGCCGGCTGGCGGCTGCGCAGCCCCCGGGAATGAGATTGCCGGCTGACGGCGTGGCAGCCCCCGGGCTCTTGGCCGGGGGTGTTTGAGTTTTTCGGGTCTGCGGAACCGGCTGGCGGCTGCGCAGCCCCCGGGAATGGGATTGCCGGCTGACGGCGTGGCAGCCCCAGGGCTCTTGGCCGGGGTGACTGAGTCCTCCGGGTTTGCGGAGCTGGCTGGCGGCTGCGCAGCCCCCGGGAATGAGATTGCCGGCTAACGGCCGTGGCAGCCCTCGGGCTCTTGGCCAGGGTGTTTGAGTCCTACGGGTCTACGAAGCCGGCTAGCGGCTGCGCAGCCCCCGGGAATGAGATTGCCAACTGACGGTGTGGCAGCCCCCGGGCTCTTGGCCGGTGTGTTTGAGTCCTCCGGGTCTGCAGAGCCGGCTGGCGGCTGCGCAGCCCCCGGGAATGAGATTGCCGGCCGACGGCGTGGCAGCCCCCGGGCTCTTGGCCGGGGTGTTGGTGTCTTCTGCCGGCTTGCGGCTATTTGCCTCTGGGTCTCTTGGACCGGAGGTCTTTGTGTCTTCTGCCGGCTTGTGGCGTCGAGCTCCCGAGCTATAAAGTGGAAGTGATGGCGACGGTGATGTCGAGCCCCCGAGTTTTTCGGTGTGTGCGAAGTCAGCCGAAGGGCCAACCAGCTAGAGGAGCCAGTCGGCTTGGCGACCCACTAGCCCCCGAAGCTGTCGAGGTCCTACGGCTCCGGCGGGAGGGCCTCGGCAGATTTATGCAAAAATAGTCATGCAAGAGACAAAGTTAGTCATTAGATCTCCGTATATAAAATTATATGCTGTCTGAAGCTTTTGTGGATTTTTATGCCAACTCGCTTTTGTCCGAGCCCTTTAGATCATTCATGTGCACTTCACCATCCCGGCTTGTGCTCTTGCCGGCTGGTCGTCTGGCGATACTGCAGCCGGATGCGAAGAGTTGGCCATGCGGGATCATGCACACTACTTAGACTTTGGGGATTGGGTTCAAGCGAACCAACATTTAAAAGAGAACACGATCGGGTCATCCAAGTTGTTTCCTCCTTTGATGTCTTTCATGTGGATGCGACCTCCAGCTTGTTCTCCTCGCCGGCCTGGACCGGGCGCGAGGATTTAACCGTTTGGTGCCGTGCACACAACTAAGCCGATCTCGGGAAAAAGCGCTTGGGCTAGCGAAGAAGAGTGCGTCCAGATTGTCCAAGCCGTTTCCTCCCTCGACGTCTTTCGTGTGCACTTCACCGTCCATGCGGGATCATGCACACTACTTAGCCGTCTACGGGAAAAAGAGTCTGGGCAAAGCCGGACACGAGAAGCAAAGATTTTGCGAAAAGAGCTTCTCGGGTCTATCCACTTTTGTGCACGGTGCGGAAGCATAGATGATACTTACGTTTGTAATTGTTTGCGTAGTCGAAGAAGAAGGGTGCTGCAGTTTGGAAGCCGAACGGCCAAGGCAGCCAGAGCCAAGTGGAGTCCCAGTCCACTCTGCCGGCTGGCGGCATAGTCAACACGTGTTGCTATACTGGATGGCCCTCTGCCCAGGAGTTTTTAGTCGGAGGAGCACTGCAGCATACCAGGCTCCAGCCGGCCCAGCATCTAACCTGAGGCGCAACCGGCCTGGCCATCAGCCGGCCCGACAGCCAGACGCGGGCAGCCGACTGGCCGGGAGTGGCCCAATCGGACGAGGGCAGCCGCAGCCCAGCCGGACGCAGGCATCCAGGCCAGCGGCAGGACAGAAGCGGCCGGCCCATCTTCAGCCGGTCTAGCCTTTTTTTATTATTCTTTTCTTTATTCTTTTCTCAGCCGGCTTCCTCCCTTTTTTGATTCCACTGAGTGGAGCCGGCCGATGTGGGCGCAGTGCGCAGGGCAATGAAGACGCTGGTCGATCGCGGGCGGATGCACGGTACGCGAAGGCGGACGGAGCGATGTGGAAGCCAGACAAGTTCGGGAGGAGCTGGAAGCGGCCGGCCAGCCTACGTGCGGCGGCGAACGGACGTAGGGCGCGGAGGCGCAGGAGCCGGGGTCGGCCGGAGCGCGGGCGGAGGCGGCAGGGCACGGAGCCGGAGGCGGGACGGCGGTGCGGACGAGGCCGAAGGCGGGCGAGCCGGCAACGGGTGCAGAGGCGGCCGGCCGGGTGTGGGAGCCGTCGTGGGGCAGAGCAGCCGGACGCCGGCTAGCGAGGGCGATCGGACGGGAGTGGAGTCAAGCGCGGACGTTGTCGGAGCAGGTGCCAACAGCGGCGGCCCAAGCTGGGGCGGACCAGTGCGGCGCGACGGGGGACCGGAGGCGACCGTCCGGTCGCGGCAGGCGGAGCTCGATCTCGGGTGTTGGGGCAGAGGCTGGACGCACGTGCTGACGGAATGAAGCCGGAGTCGGCTGGATACAGCCAATTTTGGAGGCGGAGGACGCTGGCGAGGGAGCCGTCGGGTGCGCAGGTGCGGCCGCTGCAGGTCGGAGGCATCGGGGACGAGGTCGATGGCGCGCTGATGGGGGAAGGCTGGAGGAGCGGCGCGACGCGGGCGTCTTGGACAGGACGTCGGCAAGGAACTCGGGCGCGGAGGCGGAGCCTGCACGGGCGACGGCGTGCTTGCGCGGGGAAGACGATCTTGGCATTTCTGGCTTCCGATTTTGACATGGATGAGGTAGGAGGCGCGAACGCGGCAAAGTGGCAGCTGGGGAGCCAACGGCGAGCCCCCGAGCAGGAGGCGGAGGAGGCCAAGCGGGGCAGCTCGGGCACAGGGGAGCGGGATACAACGACGTCTCGAGGAGAAGAAGAGGGAGGCCGGCGGCGCGGAAGACCTTGACGACGTGGAGGGGCATGCGCGGGCGTGGAGGACGATGGAGAAGCGGGAACGCGTGGAGAACATGAGGTCGGAGGAGACGCGGGCGTGGAGGTCAAGTTCGCGGGCGACGGCGTGCCTGCGCGGACGCGGAGGAGCTCGAGCGGCAGGTTGAGGACGCGGACGTGCGCTGGTGTTGATCTAGATCCAGACCCGTAGATCCAGCACAGCGCCATGGCCGGCGACTCCAAGCACCCTGATTTTTCCGGGAGAGCCTGGTTGGCGCCAAGGCGGCGACAAAGATGTTGACGAAGATTGGTCCCGCCGAGAACGGGATCCGCTCGCCGCTAGCCCCATGGTGGGCGCCAAATGTCGTGGTGGACAGCACGACTGTCGTGTCTTGGATCACGAACACCGGGAGTAAAGGATACCTCTTTTTTAGGTTCGGTATGGGCGCAAAGGAGTCTGAGTAACATCTTCCGCCCGGGGGCTTTGTCTACGCTCGAGATCTACGTACTAGTAAGCATCACAGAGACACAATGAGTTTACCCAGGTTCAGGCCGCCCGGAGGCTAATAGCCTTACTCCTGCATGTCTGGATTGAGAGGTGTATCATGGTGTAGCTTTACAATGGTGGTCGCGGGTGAGAACCTGGGAGGTGTTGGCTAGAGGTTGAAGACGAGCAGATACTGGCCCGGAGGAGATCACCTCTCGCCTAAGCTAACCTTGGACTTGTGCACTACCTAGCCTAGCCTCCAACTCAATGGTGTTCCGTCTTGTGATCTTGTTCCCGTGCTGGTTCTACCTTTTGTTTTTTTCTCCCTTGGGTGCCTCGGTCCTCCTTTTATAAGCTAAGGGGATACCACAGGTGCACCCTTGGGGCCAGAGGGGTTTTGGCGGGAAAACCCCTCCGGGTTCTCCTTAGGAGGCGACGTGGCCTCCTCTCGTCCAAGTATTCTTCTCAGAGGGGGTAGGTGAGGTCGCCCACCTTTTCCAGGGAGGGCGGACAGAGGCTGACAGCTTTTCCGCCTCTGCCTCCCTTTGGCGCCTCCATCTTCTTGGCGCCCAAGTCTTCTAGGAGCCTCCAGCCAGGGCTGGCAAGCTTATCCTCTTTGCGCACTAGAGGTTGGTTCCCGGGGGTGAGCCTGGCCTCCTGCCGGGCGTAGGGGTCCCGGGACCTCCATGCCTGCTTCTGGGTCGAGGGGGCCCCGGAGGGTCCCGGGTCCTTTGCCTTGGTTGTCGATGTCGCGCGCGTCGGGACGCCGTGGGGCAGATGGGGGGCCCATCTGCCAGTATTGTGCCTTGGCCTTGAGTGTCTCCTTGGTGGGCCCATGTGCGATGGACCCACTTTGACCGCATCAGGGGAACCCCATGTTCCACTGTTGCGACAGTAGCCCCCGGGCATAGTCCCGGCGGCCACGCCCTTCCACCGCCGGGTCTCCGAGATCATTCTCGACTGCGGAACTCCGACATGAGCGACGACGCCCTCTTTGACGCCATAAGGAAGATCTTTCCCCCCAACGCGCCATATCAGCTGCCAGAGGGGGTCCTGCCTATGAGCGGGGACCCAAAGAAGGCAGAGATCCTTGCGGAGATGCCGGAGTGCAACGCCCTCGGAATCGTGGGCCGAGACGACGCCGGGCCCCAGAATCCCAAGGTCAGAGCTCGCAAGGTTAAGGTCCCCTCTAGCTCCGGTGAGGAAGAGGAGGCCTCCGAGTCCGAGGCAGAGAGCACTGAGGACTCCGAGGTGGAGTTCTCCCACTCCACCGAGGATAGTGACGGTGATGGCGATGGCGACAATGACGACGACGAGGCCGCCCGCGACGAAGACGAGGGAGCGGGGGGAAAAGTACTCTTCCCCGCACCTAGCTGAGGGACCCGCCATGGTCCCGAGTCCGAAGACGAGCCCCCGGGCACCGCTCGTGGTCGAAGAAGAGAGCGGTCCCGTGGGCATGGAGGTCGATGACGACGCCTTTGTCATCCCGCCGCGGCGCAAGGGGCAGCTCCTGCGCCAGTCGCCGGCCCCGGAGCCTTCCCTCGCCACCAACATGATGCCTGTGAGCCTGCACGGCTCCTCCGCCAGGTCCGTAGGCATGCCCGAGTCGCTGGGCCACAAGCGACCCCGCGGGTATGCTTTCTTCTTGCTTGTCCTTGTTGTGCTGCTACTGAACTTGCGAGCCGCACCTCCGGGAAGTTTAACAAAAAGTCGTGGCAGGGGCCAAACTTCACCGGAAGCCAGCAAGAGGCGGCGGGAGGCGGCGGAACGCGACACGGCCACCAGTGCCGGTGTCCCTGGAGGGACTTAGACTGCTCCCAGCTCGGAGAAGGTGCTTGGGGGCGACGCGCAGGAAAACTCCGGGACGCATCCGACCCCCGCGAAGGCTGGAGGAGCAGGGACTCTGGAGGCGGCAGGTAAGCCTCGTCCAATCAGACAAGTCTAACCTTGCCCCGCCCCCAACGACTTACCATTGTGCCTTGCTGAAACAGATACTTCGGTGGTTAGCGGGTTCCCGATGGGAGACAACGCCGTGATGACTCCGGAGCAAGAGATGTCCAAAGCCGCACCCGAGGCGACGGACGCGCGCCCGGGCGGCGAGCGCGCGGCGGTGCCTGGGCAAAGTCCGACCGTTGCAGGAAACGTGAACTGTACGGGCACCCCGAACCTCCTGGATTGCTCGCTTATGACAGGGGAAGAGCTAGACACCTTTGTCACCCTGTCGACATGCTCCGGAGCGAGCGTCGAGATGGCCGCGCTGGCGGAGATCAAGACGAACTTCTCCATGCGAAGCGGGAGGAGAAACATTCCCGGGGATCTGCAGGGAGCAGCCCCCAAGATTACGATTACGGGGGCGAACACCAAGGAGGCCGCGATCCGTGGGATTGACCAGCTAGTCCAGGAGATTGAGGCCAGGGAAGACGCGCTGGCGCGTGCCAACTCCCACGCCGAGGAGGCGATCAACAGAGCAGCGACCGAGTTGTCCCACTAGTGGAGCCTATTCTCAATCATGTGGAAGAGCATGGAGAAGAAGAACAAAAGCAAGCGGGACGAACTTGCACAAAGGGAGCAGCGGTTGGCGGCCAGAGAGGCTGAACTGACGACGGAGGCCAGAGCCCTGGAGCTCCAGAGGGAAGGGCTGAAGACAGAGGTCGAGCAGCGTCTCGCTGAGGCGGAGAAGAAGCATCAAACGACGCTGGACGAGAAAGCCAGGGATGCCAGGGAAGCACAACAGAAAGAGGCACAGGCCCGGAAGGCAGTCGAAGACGCCGAGAAGGGTCTCCTCGCGGAGAGAGACGCCACCCGCAAGCTGCGGAACCAGGCCAAGCTGGATGGCAAGAGGACTTCCGAGCTGGAGAAGTCCCTAAAGCTGAAGGGGGAGGAACTGTTGTCGCTGATGAGCAAGCTCCTTGAACTGGAGGAGAAAAACTCCCGGGTGTCCTCGGAGCTGGCGGGAATCCACAATCAGGGAGAAGACGGGTTCAAGAGCATCATCGCCGCCAGCGCAGATGTGGCGACGCGGGTGCTCCAACTGGACAGGCGCGCCGAACTCTCCGGGTTGGTCCCGGACTGCCGGAGCCTCCCCGAAGTGACCGAGTTCCTCCAGAAGACGACGGCCTCCGTGAGGTCTGCCAAGAACAGGATCGCAACCCGGTTGCGCACGGACCGGAACGGGGCCAGTCTTGATACGGCAGCACGGGTGATGGCATCGTTCCGGGAGGCGCACCCGAACGCCGCCATGCCCAACTTCGTGGTTAACAAGCCCTCCGAGGCTTCGCTCCAAGCGGTAGAAGACCTCGCGGCCGCATTGGCCGCAAAGATGTATCCTCTGCCGCCCCACTAGGCTCCATGCATACCATTCGAGCACCTCGTGCCCAAAAAAACTGTTATGTCAGTCCTTGTATGTGATCATAACTTATGCTGCATTGTTCAGGAAACTTCTATGCTATTCTATTTGCGGGTGTTTTGGCTTTATCATGTTTCTTTTTCTCCACGTCTTTGAGAGATCCTCCCGAGATGTAAGCTTACCCGTGAGATCCTGAATGATCAGGCACATCTCCACATGCCCTACCGATTCCCGAAAGGTCGCTCACCCACTTAGCTCGTACTCCTCCCGGGCAGTACCAGGTCTCTCACCGCTTCGTACTCCTGGGAGAGCCAGTCCCCTGGGGTGCTCAATCGACGGACAAGACGCGTTTCTAGTTTCAAACATAGTTTTATTCCCGCAAAATAGACAGCCAAAACATGACAAGGGTTCAGATCAAGGATAACTTATCTTTCTGGTTACACGGAGTCCCAAGTTGTAACTCGTCCGGGTGCCCTTCCAGATGTCGCGGGTACCTCGCGCGGATCGAGCTCCTTGCTTCAATGTACTCCACGGGGTGGAAAGGAAGCAGCCTCCTCGACTCGTGCGCACTGATCATCCATGGTCCACAGGTCTTCCAGGGTGGCCACCGTGCGGGTTCTTAGCCTCTCCCGCATCATCGGGTTGCGAACGTTGGCGTGGAAGACGGCGATAACGGAGATCTCTTGCAGGTCAGCCGGGGGAATACGGACGATGACACCCCGGAACCTCCAGATCTATCGGCGCAATGGTTCCTCAGGCCCTTGCTCTAGGCGATAGAGGTCAAGAACGGTCGCACCAGGGTGCGGATCTGCCGGGGCCTCCATCTCCTCGCGAGAACGACGCCTGGGGTTGGAGCTCTGGTTGACGGCCTCGCGGGTGGGATCCATGGGCCTCTTGCCATGGGGATCGCCTTGTCGTTCCTCCTCAGGGGGTGCTGGTGCCGGAGCGGCAGTTGCTTGGGTGTTGGTCGGGGCAGAACTCGTAGGAGCGTGGCAGTGGTGAGCATAGTCCAGCAGGTTTTCCAAACTTGCGATCCAGGCCCTCGCTCGGGGATCTCTCTTGCACTGCTTTGGCGGGTAGGAGAGAAGCACTCGGGCCATGCCTAGCACTTCTTCCAGCCCCTAGCTTCTTCGCGATGACTGCTGCGACGGCTCACCACGGACCTCCCGAGCGCCAGACATGGCCTTTGCTGGCCGAAGACGTGCCCGTTCACCTGATCTCGATGGAACAGAAGAGGGGATCGTGGCAGATCTTGCCTCAACCGAAGAGCTCGACGTCGAACGTGACGAAGTGACGATCCAAGATCTTGCCAGAAGATCTGGAGAACTCGAAGCAGACCTCCTCGAAGATCTCAAAGCCGATGAAGAACTTGAGGAAGATCTCGACGAAGAACACGAAGCCGATGAAGAACTTGAGGAAGATCTCGACAAAGAACACGAAGGCGATGAAGAAGAAATCATCACTTGCGCCCCCTACCTGGCGCGCCAGATGTCGTGTCTTGGATCACGGACACTGGGAGTAAAGGATACCCCCTTTTTAGGTTCGATATGGGGCGTGAAGGAGGCTGAGTAACGTCTTCCGCCCGGGGGCTTTGTCTATGCTCGAGATCTACGTACTAGCAAGCATCACAGAGACACAAGGAGTTTACCCAGGTTCAGGCCGCCCGGAGGCTAACAGCCCTACTCCTGCATGTCTGGATTGAGAGGTGTATCATGGTGTAGCTTTACAATGGTGGTCGCGGGTGAGAACCCGGGAGGTGTTGGCTAGAGGTTGAAGACGAGCAGATCCTGGCCCGGAGGAGATCACCTCTCGCCTAAGCTAACCTTGGACTTGTGCACTACCTAGCCTAGCCTCCAACTCAACGGTGTTCCATCTTGTGATCTTGTTCCCGTGCTGGTTCTACCTTTTGTTTTTTTCTCCCTTGGGTGCCTCGGTCCTCCTTTTATAAGCTAAGGGGATACCACCGGTGCACCCTTGGGCCCAGAGGGGTTTTGGCGGGAAAACCCCTCCGGGTTCTCCTTAGGAGGCGACGTGGCCTCCTCTCGTCCAAGTATTCTTCTCAGAGGGGGTAGGTGAGGCCGCCCACCTTTTCCAGGGAGGGCGGACAGAGGCTGACAGCTTTTCCGCCTCTGCCCCCCTTTGGCGCCTCCATCTTCTTGGCGCCCAAGTCTTCTAGGAGCCTCCAGCCAGGGCTGGCAAGCTTATCCTCTTTGCGCACTAGAGGTTGGTTCCCGGGGGTGAGCCTGGCCTCCTGCCGGGCGTAGGGGTCCCGGGACCTCCATGCCTACTTCCGGGTCGAGGGGGCCCCGGAGGGTCCCCGGGTCCTTTGCCTTGGTTGTCGATGTCGCGCGCGTCGGGACGCCGTGGGGCAGATGGGGGGCCCATCTGCCAGTCTTGTGCCTTGGCCTTGAGTGTCTCCTTGGTGGGCCCATGTGCGATGGACCCACTTTGACCGCATCAGGGGAACCCCATGTTCCACTGTTGCGACAACGGCATACCCATCAGAGATGGGGAAGTTTGTGGAGCAAGGCAACGATGGTGTTCGCGCGGGATTGGGTAACAAGCACGGCAAACACACGCGATGTACCCAAGTTCGGGGCCCTCGTGTGGAGGTAACACCCCTACGTCCTGCCCTTCTACTTTCTTATTGCAAGATCACGAGATTCGAGCTACAATGGTGCTCCTAGAGCTGTTTCTGGTGGTGGCTGGCTTGGCTCACCAGCCGGCTAGAGGTTGAAGATGATGATCGTGGTGGGAGTCTAGCACTTCTATCTGTCTGTGAGAGTCTGCCCCTCGCAGGGGGCTTTGGCCCGCCCTATATAGGCAGCGAGCTAGGGTTTGGGGTTACAAGGAAATTACATGAATACCCCTATGACATCATCTACAGTACAGTCCGGCTTGAGCCGGATCATCATGACGTGTTGAGGTAACGCCCGACCGGACGTACTGTTCATCGGCGACGGTTGTGTGAGGCTAGCCCACTTGTACGGACCTATCGGTTGGTAGGTCCGGCTGCTCTCAAGCCGGATGGAGGCGCCCTGAAGCCGGACGGGTATGTCCGCCTTGGGCTGGCCGGCTTGAACATTCTGGAGAGTGAGCATCTTTAGGGTATCTGGGGGTCATCTCCCCAACAGTAAGAAACAAAGGTTATCAAATCCAGGAGGAATTAGAAGTGCTCAGAAGGTTGTCAGCTGCACGCGCGGCGCAACACGAGTGCTGACGTAGAACCTGCACACAACACAATCAAACTACTTTGCCCCAACGAAACAGGAAGGTTGTCAATCTCCCTGGCTTGCTGAAAACAAAGGATTAAACGTATGGTGTGGAAAATCTATATCTATACCTAATAATAAAAGCGTTAAGGCTTCCGCGGTTTGGTTTGGTACGTCATTACAATTACCCGTAAAATTTAGATAAATTACCCACCACTGCCACCCATAAGTTATGTACAGTTTCGTTTTTCTTTTCAGTTCGTCAAATCTATTCTGTGGTTTCGTGCGTATACAGAGTCACAAGAGGCTCTACGTCGTATCGATCGCTGGGCGTGGGCCGGCCTCAACTCATATTGATCGTGCATAGCTTCCAATGATACATGTTGGTCTCCAAAACAGAAACAAAACCGACTTTGTATCGTATCCTAATCCAGATCCAAATAAGATCAAGTGCTATATATACTAAGCCTAGCCCTAAAAAAAAGTCGGGACGAACGTGCTCTGTGCGGGTCTTTGATTCTGCAGGGACGCCGCCTGGCTCGTGGTCCCGATGAGCCGCGGAGGAGGACACGGGGAAGCGCGGCGACCGATCGCCATAGACATCGCTTCAAGGACGTCGCTGGTCTCGCGGTCCCGATGAGCCGCGGTGGAGGAAAGGAGGGAACGGCAAAGCGCAGCAGCTGCGGGACCAAAGTCACCGAGTGAGCCTCAGCTTGCCGGAGACTGGGCGCCTCCGATGTTAAGGTTACCGTTGTCTGAAACCTGCCGTCGGACATGGGGTAACTACAAAGGGCAGTACGCGCCAGGGTGATAGCTCTTGCTCTTGCCGTGTGCAAACCTTGAAGGGCATGGCCCTTGCAGGTGTTGATTTCCACTAAGGAATAAAAATCTACGAGACAATAATTTTTTGATGCGCTAAGACGGGGATTGGTTACAGGCTTACAGCTGCGGGTATAAAGGAGCATGGTAAATTGGTGATCACAAGGATTAGTAGCTTGAAGCAAGATGAGGCTGGCCGTTCACTAACTCTTATTTCTTCTTATTTATTTATTAACTAGCATAGTGGCCCGCGCATATGCGCGGGCAACAACTTTAATGTTCGTCATGCATTTTTATACTATTTGTCAAAATAATATGTCTGAACGTGAACATCAACAAACTATTTACATCAAATCATTTGATGGCATACTAAAGCACGATCTCGATCTTTATTGATCCTTGCCCACTTTATTTCAGTGAATCGCTAATAAATTCATCGTATTTAGCATATTATTTTGCATATGAACTAATACAAAACACTTGACCAAAATATAGTAATTATGATACACATCATATTATATTTTGCTTGACCCAGCTAGATATGTGCCCAGCACAACACCCATTTGAATGCGGCCTTGTGTGACGACGACAGAGAGGGGGCCATTAACCTTTTCATTCACTTAGCCATCCCATACACCCCTGTATATCAATGATTTCAGCAATGCACACAAATATATATATTATTAGACACTACAAAAGGAAAATCATATTGTGTTGCGAACGCTCACACAACCTTTCACTTTTTTAACACATCCTAATTAGAATATTATTATTTAGACACCGGCACATGGTAGTTGTAGTTAAAAGGTAATGCTGGTGCAAAATCAATGTAAAATAATGGATCCTGATCATGTATTCATGTGTTCTTAGAATTCTCATTTGCTCCTCTTTCATATCCTCATGTACGCTGCCGCTACCACCATATTCGCGCAGGCCGGTTTCCCCGTCCAGTCAATTCTCTTCCCATGCAGGCGTGCATGCACACCGTCATTATGTTTCAATCGTGCCTCATGCATACTGTAGCCGTGGAAAACATGGATCGATGGATTGAGGAATTGCCTCATGCATGTCACATGTAGGATTTCTTTTTCCCTCAAAAGAAGTGCTGCTGCATTTGTCAAAAGTAATGGTCTTGCATACCTTGGAATACGGGATAGTAGGCCATGCATCATTTCAACACACACGATTATATATGGAAGGGCCAAACTAATACTCCCTCTGTTCAGTGTTATAAGACATTTTAACTTTTGTTTTTTAAAGATGCATGTATCTAGACACGTTTTAGTGTGTAGATTTACTTATTTTAGTCTGTAGTATTTCATATTGAAATATCTAAAAGGTACTACAATAGTGAATGGAAGTAGTAGCATTGTAGCAATAAGATACATATCAAGCAGCATACTACTATTTTCTAACGTATGGAAATTTGGATCAAGATAATACACCCAGAGGGCTAATGCATAGTACCGCCCCTAACATTAAAACCAATTTATTGATGAAATATAGAGAAATATAAATGGTAATGTAGAAAGTTTTGAGAGTTGATCAACCTGAAATTTTAGGGGTGCGGGTTCCTATCTTAATGGCACCAGCTTCATAAAAAAAAAGTAAACCCGAGAGTGGGAAAGTTTAGATATTTGCATGCAAATTCTTTGTACCATGATTTGTACATTTATCACAAAGAAATTGTCCTCTTTGACTTATTTGATGCCATAATGGAAAGTGTATTTATCGCTAATATGTTGTTATAATTGTAAATATATAGAGAACACCAACAGAATAGTGCAAAAAGAATGAGGGGAGGAGTAGTGCAACAAAAATCAAACAGAAGCTATCAACTAACAAATAAAAATATACAGATCAAGAAGACAAGTATATATGTACAAAGATGCTGACCTGCAAATGACAAATCCGATAGGTGCTTTTCCTTGAACAGTACAACTACTTTTAGAAAGTAATACTTTACATTTGTAGTCTTCTTGTACCCTTCTTGTGCGATTAGAAAACACAAAAGATGTAAATATATTAATAACCAAAGCTAATATACTCACTATACCAAAATAGTAGACGAAAGTATAATTTAACCACAATACTGATGGCTGATCCTAAACTGCAGAAGGTCTACATCAAGAACAAAATAAGGGCTGCAGTATTCTCCAATATCCTCAAGAAAATCGGGAGTGCGACAACGAATCGTAAAGAGAAGGCAGTATGTTTCCTTTTTTTCTCTATACTAAATCAAGAGATGTAATTGATCGTTTACTCAAATAATGTAAACATAAGTAAGTTAGGCTGAATTAGGTACTAAGAGAAAAGGCAATGTAACATATGAATCATACCTAGATGTTCTTGACGATGATGTAGGTGAAGACAAAATTGAGTTAAATATTAGCTTGCTTAGAGTGTATCTTCATAGTTTGTATGCCAAGTAAAAAAATCATATGATCCATTGTCCAGTAGTGTGCAAATTTTCAGGAGTGGCCCTAATGTGACATGACCTACAGAATTTTAAGAGGATAACTGAGCTGAAGTTACTCTTTGAATGGAAATAATGAAGATACAATAAATAATTGCTCGAAAAAGATACAATAAATATGTCGATCACAAATATGCATGCCGACACACGAGGTTCCCGATCTCTAATGGAATCTTCATTATTCATTATTCGTTCCTGATGCTCTTGAACCCAACAGTGATAATCGTATCATTATGGACGTTGTCCGTTCCTGTACTCAAAACTGAAGTCGTCAAGAAGATGTATCAGCTTGTAAGCGAACGACATTTACGAAGCTGATTATTATTCTTTGATCTACCTACGAAATAAATAAATGATCAATTCAAATATGTATCAGGTGCATGGTACCAGCAATTTGTAAAGTATGCTTTCAAATGGGATTGAGATTGAGCTTTGCAAATGACATTTATGAGTGAATAGTTCATGTATATCTAACGTATTCAGATAACATAATAGCGTCGTATATCTGGTATCTGTGATATGACAAAAGGAAAGACGACCTAGAAGGAGAGATGTAAGAATTAAACATAATAATCAAAAGTAGTCAAGATTGTAAAGCTTGTTGCAGTATGCACCCTTAATTGCTAGTATGTTTCAGTGCAACACTTGCGTTTGCGATAGAATTTTACATATAATTTCTTCCTTTGAATTTGGATTATACCAGCTACCTGTTGTGAGCCTCTTCACTATGCACATTTGGACGGAGTTGTTCTAGAATTTCTTTGCTGAAAAAAATAAAAATAGAGTACAATTCACATTTGTATGCTACAAAAGTATTAAGTATTGGATTGAGCGGTCAAAAGAGAAAAGAGTACAACAGTCACGTGCAAGGCCAGTACCTATATCTGGGATGTATGCGCGAGGCAAGCGTTTAATCGATCTTGCTTGGTTGTCTTGACAATGCAAACTTCAAACCTGGACACCTGACATTGAGAATACGTATGCAGAAAAGAAGAGGATTAATTTCCAAGGCTCTTATGGAGCCGATGTGCGCACAGGAGAAGCATGTAGCCCTTTTTTTATCTTACACGGTAAATCATTAGATCGATCTTACAGGACAGCATGCCTGAGGCCGGACCACAAACGATGTTCATGCACAGGGTAAAGAGATGAACAACGGATGCTAATACGGCGGAGCCGCCGGCGCATGCACGTGAAAGAGGATTAATTTGCTGGCTCATCACGCCAAGCTGGTTATGAAGCCGACATACGTGAAGATACGCAGGAAAGCATGCAACCTTTTTATCTTACACGGGAGATCGATCGATCGATCTTGCAGGGCGCCATGGGTGAGGCAGGTCTGACAGCTGAGGCCTGATGCCCTGATCCCAACTTTGTTCTTGCACAGGGAAAAGCGGGCCTGATGCCCTGATCCCCAACTTGTTCTTGCACAGGGAAAAGCGACGAACAGCCGAGGGCATCCAGGAGAATACGGCGGCGCCGCCGCGCGCGGGCGTGCATAAGCTTCATCGATAGCTAGGTCATGCATTGTTTTAGCTGCATGGGAGATCGAAGGGGTAAGGAGAAAACTAATTTGGGGTAGTGGTGGGTAAATATTCTCAAGTTTGGTGTTAATAGACTATTTCTGAGATTCGATGGTTGTGATCATTTATTTTTTCTAATCAATGGTTGGATGTTTCTGATTATTGTGGGATTTTCTAGTCTATTTCTCTTTTTTCTGGTTGCCCGTCATGTACTTTTAGTATATAATAGATTTTTGTGGGGTTTGTTTTTTGCGAGGGGGTAATATCTTAATTTGTTTCGACATATATACTGACTTGATTGAAAATATTTTTTCTGTTTTTACCCCAATTTGTAATGTCATAAATAGAAGTAATTGTTGAGATAATAGTAGTACTATGTGGCTATAAAATAGCACGTAGATGTGTTATGTGTAGATTATTCCTGATGTTGTCAGTGACTGGGATCAGAAACAAACAAACGTCATGGTCTACTTTGTCTTGAGGAGATTTAAATGTCGGCAATGTTGTGTACTAATGTTGGATGCTGGAGCAAAGTTTGCATCCGTATCATCTAGCTCTTTCACTTACAATTTTTGCTTTGCATTTTTATGTGATGTGTCATTTCTTTTTCTAAAATTGTTTGGTAATGTGTGGTCTAACCACTAATTAAGGCTTATGGTGGGCATTCCAGTTTTCTTAAATTATAAAGGAGTAGATCAAACAAAAATACAAGACTAAAACTAATAGTCAAATTAAACAAATTTAAAATTATTAAAAAAATCAGAAATTTGAATCTGTTTGTTGAATCGTGTATGTTTTCCCTTTTGTTGTATAGTTTTGGTAGTTACAAGAAATCAATAAATACAGATTGATAGAATTTCAAGAATGGGATCTGGAGAGTTCATCGGAATGTTGGTGCAAATCGATAAGAGGAAACTTTTAACGAGCTCTCCAAGCTGACATAGAGTCAAATTTGAAGCTTTTATTAGACTTCACCGCCACTGGTGCTCTGTTGGTGGAGAAAATAAAAAATGGGCGAGCCGAGTCTACGGTTACACATGTCAATTGGTTTTGGGACAAAATACAGGTTGTGTCAAAGTTTCTCATCCAAAAGTTGATATCGTTTCTCCCGTTGCAACGCACGTGCATGTTTGCTAGTAAATGTAAATGCAAAAAGTGGACAGCGAGCAAATGATGGTGGAACGTGGTGTAAACGGTGTTTGTTTTAGTGTAAAAGAATGGACCGGGGTCCACAGTTCACTAGTGGAGTCTCTCTATAAAATATAACTAACATGCTGGGTAAACAAATTACAGCTGGGCAATTGACAAATAATGAACGCATGACAATGCAAACATATGACAAGATGATTAATATGAGATTTAATTGGGCATTACATCAAGATACAAAGACCGTTTTCCAACAACATCTATGACTAATAATCCACCGCCAGGTTAACATCCGTGTCCCCCGTTGGTATTAAGTTGCAAGCAACAGATAATCGCATTAAGCAAAGTGTGTAATGTAAACAACACAAATGACCGTAGACATAGCATTGTTGTTTTATCCCTAGTGGCAATAGCACATCCACAACCTTAGATGTTTCTGTCACTCACCCAGATTACCGGAGGCATGAACCCACTATCGAGCATAAATACTCCCTCTTGGAGTTAAAAGCATCTACTTGGCCAAAGCATCTACTAATAACGGAGAGCATGCAAGATCATAAACAACATATAAAGATAGATTGATAATCAACTTGATCATAGTATCAATATTCATCGGATCCCAACAAACAAAACATGTAGCATTACAATAAGATGATCTTGATCACGTTAGGCAACTCACAAGATCTAAACATGACAGCACAAAGTGGAGAGACTACCATCTAACTACTGCTATGGACCCGTAGTCCAAGGATGAACTACTCACGCATCACTCCGGAGGCAGGCATGGTGATGTAGAGCCCTCCGGTGATGATATCCCCTCCGACAGGGTGCCGGGAAGAGCTTCAGGAACCCTCCCGAGTAGGGTTTGACGATGGTAGTGGATCTGGAACTTTTCGTGGAATATGACTCAGGTACTTAGGGTTTTTGGGGCAGGAGGAATAAATAGGCGACAGGGCGGCGTCGGAGGGCACCCGAGGGGCTCACACCACCCCTCGGCACGGCAGGAGGTTGTAACATCCCAAAATTTTGGTCCTTTAAAATTTTTCTTGACAAACAAAACCTTCAAATTTGAATTTGGATAATTTGGTTTTGCCTCTCCTTTTCCAAACCTAAAGCCCTCTCGATTGATTTTCTTTTCGTTAATGTCAAAACCCCAAAACCCTAGCTTTCCAGAGGAGGTATGTCAAGACCATCTTCAAAAATTCTCCAAAAATTCAGGGAGGATCCCTAACCAGTATGTAGACCAAATATACAAAATTATCCCATACCTTGCTAAGAAAATTTTGGAGCTTTTTTCTAGTTTACTTTCTGCCCAAAACTTTATAATTTTTGAAAGCCAATTAAACCTTTTCCTAAAATTGTAAAAAACCCCAAACTAGGTGCTAGTGACCATTACCTATCTTAGGAAATTTTCCTGCCTCAATCCCATTTTTTTAAAGCCCCAAAACATGTTTTCCATTTCTGACCAGAAGTGTTCGATGAAATTTTTGTATAGACCAAATTTGGATTTTCGAAAACTTTGTTCTGTAAAGTTGTTGGAAATTAAATTTGGCACAAGGTGACGCGAACCGTTTTCATTTTGGAGCCCTAGGTTGGGAGAAAAGTCTTGATGCCGATATCAGCATGTCGAGTGACGTGGTCGCCTCTGGCATGAACCTACCCGACGGCGCCGCCAGTTTGTGGTCGTCGCCGGTGACCTCCCCACCACTTCTCCTCGTGTCCCCCTGCTTCCCCACCTCCTATATGACCCCCACCGCCACTCCACGCTCCCCATCCCCTCCCGTGCGCCGTCGGCCGCATGCCGACACGCCGCTCGCACAGGAACCACCGCGGGAACCCCCCCTTCACCAGTGCCATGCCACCCCCTAGCCTTCCACAGCAGCGCGATTCCCGTCGTCCAGCTAATGCGACGCGCCACACGCACAACACCACCACGGGCCCCGCTCGCCAGTAGCACAGCGCCGGCCGTCCCTATCCGCAGCCGCGGATTTCCCGTCGTCCAGCTGAGCCCCGCTGCTACACCGTCGCCGCGATGTCCGTCGACACGCATCTACGGCCGGACACTTCACCTCCCGCACCAGTGCCTCGCCACCACGTCCCTATCCGCATTAGTGGATTCCGCGTTGTCCAGCGCTACCTGCTCCTCGCCACCGCATCGCACCCCGACGGCCACCCTCCCCCTCGGGGGGCTATAAAATGAGCCCCCGGCAGCAGACAAGCACCGCACCACCTCCCTCTACCCGTGAGACCCCTTCCCCTCCGTTATCAGCTCCTAGGGAGCACCTGAGCTCCAGCGACATGCTCGCCTCCGCCGCTCGGCCTCCGGCCAAATTCCCCACTGTGAAGACCCCTCCCCCGATTCCTTCCACCCCTAGCCTCCTTGGACCACCCTTAACCCGAAGCCGCCCTCTCCCGAGTGATTGGTGGCCGGAGGCATCACCTCCATCCTTGACCGACGCCGGCCTCCACGGTCGACGATGCCACCGTGGCTCCCGACCTCCCCACCTCCCGGGAGCACGCAGAAGAGCTGCACCTCACCTCCCCGAGCCTCCCCGCTCCCTCTCCCTCTCCTCCCTGTCACCGCGGCCGCCGGAAGACCTCGCCGATGAGTTCGCCGGGCCGGCGACCCCTGCCCCTGTTTTCTTTTTCCTTTTTGCGCGTGTAATGGTTCGGGTGGGCCGCCGACAGATGGGCCCCACCCGTCAGGTTTTTAAGTTTTAAACCGAACCATTTTTGTTTTATTGTTTCTGTTTTTGAAAACGACAGATTCTAGGGTTATCTTTGAAAGGGTATATCTCACTCAAAAATAATTAGAAAAATATGAATCTTTTGGCATTGGCTTTGTTTTGAAATTTTCTATCCAATGACACTGGTGTAGCGCCCCGACCCCAGAATTATACAGAGAGGCTATGTCTTCGGCACAACCATCAAGGTATAAAACAAAGATCGAGACTTGTGGAACAAACCGGCACAGTGCATGACTCTACGACACAAGATATAAAGCAACTCATATAATGAGAAGAATACAAATATTACACAACAAAAGGATCACAGATCCAACAAGTCATCAAGCGGAAGCGGGTAGTGTTGTCTAACAACAAGAAGCAAATACATGGCCTAAGAGGCCTACAATAAACATCATCCTAGCCAGCTTGTTCCACGGTCCCAAGCTGCCACCTGGGAACCCCAGACTAGTAGTCGACGTCAACGAAGAACCCACCTAGTTGCTCGGTGTCGTCCTCCTCTGAAATACAAAATCATAGAGGTAGCAAAAAGAGACTGAGTACGACGTACTCGCAAGTTTAGTAGGGCGATATAGGCCCAATGACTGACGGAGGCTCTAAAGCTTTATATGTATTTCTTTTGCATGAAGCTAAGTTTCATAAACAGAAATAATTGACACATGGCATTCGTCTACTCAGAATACTTTTCAAAAGGGGTAAGAGAGTAACATTTGTCATCATTGGTTCTCATCGAACCCTTTTGTAACCAACCACTCTCATCTCCACCAAGGCACCCCCTCGAATCACCCTCGAGGAAATGAACCTTTGTCACACGTTGATTATGCAACCTTTAGCTGCCATATCAATTAGGTTAATATTCTCTATGATCTTATCGTCTATTCCCAAGTTGTCCATAACCGTGGACACGGCTTTTCGAAAAGATTAACCCTGCAGGGGTGTACTATTTTACCCATTGGTACCGTCCGGCTCACCTAGTTGGCCCTCTTCCGGGGAAGGCCGGCGAGCGGGCGCGGTTAGACCTTTACAATGCACGAGGCTTACTCAAGGACCATCAGTGGCGGAAGGACAGGTTCAGCGCTCCCAGCGCCCTGCCCCACCGTCACATCCTAAACACCACCATCCTCATCAATTCTTTTTCCGCTCACACACACGGCAAATGGAAAACTCGAACTAGAGGACCCTTGACAAGCCCCTCACAAATTATTTGGTCAGTAAGGCGCCCATACACCCACCAATGGCAACACGCTAGTCTTGGTTCAAGAGGTAAAGAACTCGCACCTAGGGGCTAGAGTGAGGCAAAACACCATCCCCGATGGCAACTCACCCAAACCGTCTTAGCATTTTAATTAAGCATCTCCATTATCCACCATGCCCGAATCATTCCATCATCATAAACAATTACGGAATTTATAACGGACATAAAGCATTTACCTAAGCATAGCTAGCATATGAATACAACAATTCTATCTTTATCTCGGCCAACACTTCAACCCTAGGTTTCATAGGTAGGGATACATGTGATTGGCTCGAGGAAGAACATGCATTCATAGGATATTCTAATATTTACCAAAAGAGACATTTGAACCGCATGCAATATTATGGTGGATAAAATAGTTTGCTAAAGTCATAGGATGCTAGAATGCCAAGAAGGTTAGGTTATCTCTTGCCTTGCTGCCCGGTCGTGAAGTACTGATCGTCGGGGTAAGTAGAGAGACCCTCGACTCCGGAATCTATCGATACCCAAAAGAAATACAAAGCACACATAAATCACAAGAACACAAGATGAAATGCTCAAACACATGATGACATGTCCAATTGATGCAAAGATTCCATTATCTAACTTAAGGGCACAATTAAATGGGGAGCCAAATAATTAGGGAAATTATTTGGAAGCAACCCCACATTTAGCTTAGTGACCACATTCTTCATAATTTATTGAATTATTCGAGAAGTGGCTCAAGATGCATGAACATGACATGAAAATGGTTAGGGTTTATCATTCCGATCATTTCGGTAATTTATTTGTAATTTTTGGAGCACCGATGAATAAATAGCAATTTAATTACTTATTTGGATTTATATCCTTTATCCAATTCAAGATTAATAACAAGTCCAAAATCTTGACATGAGATGATATTAACATGATCAGAAAGCATTCAACATGTTGATCAAATTGGTATAACATTTGCAAGATTTAGCGAAAAGAAGTTAAATTACGAAGCGCACAGATTTTACTGTTGGTTCGGAATTCATCCGGATTGGTCCGGAATATTCCGGATGGTCCGGAATAATCCGGGCTCATTCCGAGCCAAATCCGAGGTGACCTCCAAAACTTTCTGTTGGGGTTTCGGAAATTTCCCGGAAACGTCCGGAATTTTCCGGTCGACCCGGAATCGATCCGGAATAATCCGGGTGATTCCGGACGGCTCGAATCTGGGCAGAAGAACGACGGCGGCGGCGGGTTCGCACCAAGAGCAAGCAAGAGAGGGAGAGGGGAAAACGGGAGGAGGCCTAATAGTTTGCGGGGCTCACCCTGGACACGTATGGGTGCTCGACCACAGTGGAGGTGGACGGAATCGTCGGAATCGGGCTCCGGCGGGCGGCGGCCGCGGCGAGGATGGCGAGGACGAATTCGGCAACTCCGGGCTTCCCGCTTTGATTCCTAGCACGGGGAGGGGAAGCACGGTGAGGAGCAGCTCCCTAGCTGCTCGGCTTGACCTCGGCCGGCCGGAGGCGGTGGCGATTCGACAGCGATGGCACGGCGCGCGGGCGGCCTCCTGGGACGCTCGGGAGGGGGCGAGAGAGAGAGGGCAAAGGGGAAAGGAGCAGGTGAGCACGGGGAGCAGAGGGCAGCGCCTTTGACCTCAAAGGGGGGCCACGGCGGCATGGCGCGCGAGGGGAGCAGGTGGCGTCGGGCGGCATGGCGCCAGTGTCCATTGTCGTCACTGTGCTTCGTCCGGAAATTTCCGGAAAGGGCCGGAAAATTCCGACTGGTCCGGAATTGATCCGGAAATTTCCGGGTCATTCCGGATGACCACAAATTGGCAGAAAAGGCTAGCTTTTGTTTGGGCACCAAAACAATTCCAGAAAATATGCAAAAATTCTGGGAGTTTCTCCACAAGGTAAAACAGCTCACCATACATTTATCTAGGCTTTTGAGCAAGGTGGCATGGCTCACAAATAGACAAAAGCTTTGAACCACATTTTAGGGCCTAAGGAAGTTGGAAACAAAATGGAACCATCCATTTGGTTCTTGTGCACCTGAGGTGAACTTAGGAAGTGTGTTGGACCATAAGGTCACCTGTCATGACATGGTTAACACCATAGTTTGCAATTCAAGAAGTAAAGGTTTTGGGAAGTTTGGCTTCCCTCTTTTCATTGTTTCCCAAAAGGTCACTTGTTAACATTAGCAACTTAAAGGCATGCCATGATGCAAACAAGAATGCAAAAAGTGGAAAAATTCTTCGTATTTTTCATTACCAAGTTAGGGATGTTACAACTGGTTTCAAATATTTTGAAGATCATTTGCTTGCTGTACATTTGGGTGTCTTGAGGAGAGTTTTAAGCAAGTTTTTAAATTTCTTTAATAGATTCAAACCCTCCATTTGAAGTGGAAGTTGAACCCGTTCCTGAAGGCAAGCCATCAGCCCCCAACCATCTGTTTCCAAGTTGTCGATGCCTTGTTTGCAATATTTGTTGCCCGCTTGAACGTTTGTTTGCATCTCACATGTCATATTGCATGCTTATTATTTCATGTGATCTACTATTGCTATTTATTTCCTGTAATACGATAAAGCCATCTCACGTGGGTTGAGTTCCGGTACCCCGACTAAATACACGTTGGGTCCTACCCAAGTGGATTGAACCAGCTACTTTTTTGTAGAGTTGTGGCGTTGCTTTGGACGGTACCATGCACCACTCCCCATTCCGGCGACGATGGACTGGGGAAACCGCCACAGTCAATGGAATGGTGGAAAGGGATCGCGTGGACGCCTCCACTAACTTTTGTAGTCGACCTGTGGCTGTCACTGGTCGGAGGTATCTCCGCCATCGCCCGGTTGACGCTAACCAACTGTGCTATTTTACTTCCTTTTACTCAACCTGTGGCTGTCATTGGTCAGAGGTATCTCCGCCATCGCCCGATTGACTGTGCTATTTTACTTCCTTTTACTCAACCTGTGGCTGTCATTGGTCGGAGGTATCTCCGCCATCGCCCGGTTGAGTTTACTCACGCTTGCTAGATTATTATGTGACTATTATTGCTCATTGTAAACTGTGGACTAATGTTTGTTACTTGTTTGGTCACTAAGTATGAAATATGCTAAGTGATTAATCACCTCCGTCGACTAGATTGAGTCATATAGTGCCACTCGCCAAACACCACCCGCACAACCATGCGTTGTTAAAATGGGCAGACCGTAGCTTAGTAGCCTATCAAGCCTCTTTTGATGCTACCCACTTGGCAAGTCTAGTCGGTTACTGCATAGTTGTGGTCGGGGCTAGTCTTGCGAAGGTTCCGGACCTAGGCGTTGCTCATGAGTTGGGGACGTGCCGGATTCACTTCGTCATAAGACTTAGCCCGAGTGGCAAGTCGGTAGCTACACAAGGAGTGTCTTGGTAGAGGGGACGGCTACGAGGGAATAGGTTTGTATTGTCGCCATGATGGGTGTAGTACTTCGGTACTGGCAGTACAAGCTTAGACCCCAATGTGTGGATAAAAGTTACAACCTCTCGAGAATGTCAAATCTAGAATCTAGTGTTGTTCCTGCCTAAGGAACGGTGTTGGGTCTAGTCACACTAGAGTCATTCCAGTCAAACATGGAGAAATAAATTCACTAAGTGGTCAGAGTTGGCTAAAGTTGAATGAGCTGAAAGGTGGACCATAGTTGGTCAAAAGCTGAGCCTCGAGTTGGACCATTTGGCCAAGCTCGAGACCCTAAGTGTTGAGAATATTTGTTGTGTGGCAATGAAACTCGTTCTCATCAGCCACGGTTTTCATCACAGGTAAGTAGGTAAGTTAAGTCCAACCGTTAAGCTTGGACTCGCACCTGCACATGCCATGCCATATAGGTTCGTCAGTTACGGTTGATTGTGGATTGATGTCTTGCGAGTACATTCCATGTACTCACCTGGCTTTTCATGTGGCCAGATCCTCCTACCCCCGTCACCGAGTACCCCTTATACGAGAACTAGACCCGACATCCAGGCAGAGCCCCGTGGAGCTAGGCCCTCTTCATCACACGCTTCCGCCATTCCGCTGACGCCCTCTGAAGGAGATATGTTCGATAAATAATATACATATTGATGCGTGCGCTAGGGCGCAGCCTTGTAATGAGACCCATGTAATGTACCGTCGAGACCCTAATAAAGTTGTGGTTATGTTCTGCTATCAAGTTGTCATATACTCAGTGCTTCTGGAATTGGTATATGGGGTAACTCGATCCCTCGGATCGGGGTGCCACAGAGCTTGGTATCAGAGCCTAACTGCCTGTAGGATACCCTAGTTCCAACGGAGAGCCTTAGATAGCGAACGTTGCCTTGTTTGCTTCTGATTGTTTCTCTATCTTTTTGTGCTTATTTTAACCATGCAACTCACCTCTTTTGTCCCTGGTACAGATGACGTTCGAGCTACCCGTAGAAACCCCCGCCTTGCGCGTTTCCGGCATGCCACAGTTCCTCCGTGAGATTTAAGCACACCTCTACCTAGCCTCTCCTCCTCCGACCTACCGCGTGCTCTTCTCCCGTCGTGATGGGACTCACTCATTGTACACTGCCATAGTCTACTTGCGCGCCGAGCCCGTGGACCGTGGGCACACGTACGCCCTCTCCTCCGGCATCACCCACCAGGCGACCCGGGCCATCCAGGAAGCCGCCGCAGATGCCATCATTCTCCTTCGCACCCACGATCCCATCATGAGGAAGTGCACCCGCTATGTATACTTCCCGAGGTTGGATTTGAGCAACGGGGATGTCCTCTTTCCCAACCCAGGGAATCCCTCTTTAGAGCTCACTGCCCTTCTCCAGTACACGTCCTACCTCCACCAGTATCTGCACGACACATTCCCTCAGTTGTCTACGCTTCACACTAGCATGGCTGCGGTCGAAGCAACAAGAGCACCAGGACCCGGTTCTTCCTGCCAGATCCCTCCGTACCCAGCCCACCTTCCTCTTACTCTTGACCAGCTTAGAGGAAGACTCGCTCTCACTCCCGCTCGAGCCACCACGTTCCGTAGTTCTAGCACCACTCCTCGCTTCCCCATGGGATACACTCGGGAGCCTCAGGCCCAGTGTATCCGCGTCGACTTCGACACACCCTTCCCCTCATACACCCCCAGAACACTGGGAAGGAGCCTCAATGGCATCGACATCATCGCACCTGCTACTCCCCTAGAGATGTAGTTCTAGGCGCTAGCCTCAGGAGCAATAGCGCTTGTATCCTAGTTATGTATCGTAGTCGACGACCGCGTAGTCAGACGCGCGCATGAATAATGTAGGAGTAATGGCTTGTACCTTGTATAATATTGTGTACCATGTGTCGTGTAACCCAACTCTCCATTGTATAAAAACATCATGGTTTTATTTCTTGCTTTTATTTGGATCTTCTTGGATGTTGCATTTCTTTCTCCCCTTATGGATGCTCATGGCACACGTCAACCCCCCCTTCAACCAACCAGGATGAGACCCAATACAGGTGCAAGTGGCAGCCAGGGAACCCAGTCCGCCGTTCTGCCCGACAAGCCGGTGAGGACCCAATGCCTCCAACACCACCAACTTCTCCTCCACCCCCACCGAAACCAACTCCAAGCCAGTTAATACTGATGATGGATGAGCGTCATCAACAGTGTGAGATCCTGGCTCAGGGCTCAATAGGATTGATAGGATACTCATATCATCAAGTTGCAACTTCTTTTCTGGAAGCTCATTCACAAAGAACTCCGAGGTTAAGCGTGCTTGGCCCGGAGCAATTTGAGGATGGGTGACCGACCAGGAAGTTCTTCCCGGGTGTGCATGAGTGAGGACAAAGTGCGCAGAAAAGACTAGTGTTGGTCTGTGGGGCCAGTCTAGAGATCCTAGAGAGCTGCCAGGCGTAACAGGCGCCGGTCCGGGAGTGGCCGGGGTGTTACAAACATCACATGAGTCAGATCATGAGAGAATTTGGCACCTACATGCAAGCACAGAACGCCCCTCGCCCGACCCGCTCCAAGCTGCAAGACTTCCAACGTACTCAACCACCCCAGTTCTCGCAGGCCACCAACCCTCTCGAAGCAGATGATTGGCTCCGTACAATGGCAAAGAAGCTTGAGATTGTTCGGGTGGAAGAACAGGATATGGTTCCCTTCGCCACCCACTACCTCGAAGGACCAGCCAACGTGTGGTGGGACAACCAGGAAGCTATGAGGGGAGATGGAACCACTGTCACCTGGACTGAATTCCAAGAGATCTTCCGTAAAGCCTACATACCCACAAGCCTTATGAAGATGAAGCAGCAGGAACTTGTAGCACTCACTCAGGGCAGCTCAACAGTAAGTGAGTACCTGACCAAGTTCAACGACCCCGCTATGCCTCTGAAGACGTCAACACAGATGAGAAGAAGAAGGACAGATTTTTCCATAGAATGCACCAGGCTATCAAAACTCAGCTTAGCGCCCTACAGTTTCCATATTTTCAAGCCATGGTAAACACTGCCCTAATTTCAGAGAAGGAACACCGCACCATCTATGACTCCCACAAGAAGTTTGAGTCCCGCAAACACCAGCCTGAAGAAGCCCACAAGAAGCCACGTACCTGGCCACCCAACTCACAGGCCCCTGCACCTCTCACTACCTGGACCTCACCCAGAAAGGAAGGATACCCTCGGAACTTATTCTACCACAAGTGTCCCCTTGTGGATGACTACAAGAGGGAAAATTCCTGCTTTAAGTGTGGTAAGAAGGGGCACTACATAGCTGATTGCCCGTTGATCCAAAGCAAGGATGGCAGTAACAACAACCGCAACCTCAACAACCCTCCCGCCGGAACAATCAAGCCACCCCAAGTTGCTCGTGTCCACCACATGTCTACCGAAGAGACCTACGAAGCTTCGGAAGTGATGCCTGGTATGTGAACTATCAACACTAAACCTGCGGTAGTTTTATTTGACTCCGGAGCCTTCCACTCTTGCATCTTCCAAGGATTTTGTCGCAAAGCACCATTTCCCGTTTTCCCCTGGAGTTGGAGCTAAGCCACCAAAACATGTGTAAGGAATTTCCCATTAGATTTGGATAAGTCAGAACACTGCACCCATAGCAAGGTCACAAGGTCCTATAAGGTACAAATGGGTAAACACACCGAAGGGGCAGCTACCAAGAAACTAAAGGATCTGTTAGATCCCAGGAAACCATACCTATTCCATCAGCAACTAGAATCTCGGGGACAAGATTGAATTTGAGGGGAGGAGGTTTGTAACATCCCGAAATTTTGGTCCTTTAAAAAATTTCTTGACAAACAAAACCTTCAAATTTGAATTTGGATAATTTGGTTTTGCCTCTCCTTTTCCAAACCTAAAGCCCTCTCGATTGATTTCCTTTTTGTTAATGTCAAAACCCCAAAACCCTAGGTTTCCAGAGGAGGTATGTCAAGACCATCTTCAAAAATTCTCCAAAAATCCAGGGAGGATCCCTAACCAGTATGTAGACCAAATATACAAAAATATCCCATACCTTGCTAAGAAAATTTTGGAGCTTTTCTCTAGTTAACTTTTTGCCCAAAACTTTATAATTTTTGAAAGCCTATTAAACCTTTTCCTAAAATTGTAAAAACCTCCAAACTAGGTGCTAGTGACCATTACCTATCTCAGGAAATTTTCCTGCCTCAATCCCATTTTTTTAAAGCCCCAAAACATGTTTTCCATTTCTGACCAGAAGTGTTCGATGAAATTTTTGTATAGGCCAAGTTTGGATTTTGGAAAATTTTGTTCTGGAAAGTTGTTGGAAATTAAATTTGGCGCAAGGTGATGCGAACCGTTTTCATTTTGGAGCCCTAGGTTGGGAAAAAAGTCTTGATGCCGATATCGGCATGCCGAGTGACGTGGTCGCCTCCAGCATGAACCTACCCGACGGTGCCGCCAGTTTTTGGTCATCGTCGGTGACCTCCCCTCCACTTCTCCTTGTGTCCCCTTGCTTCCCCACCTCCTACATGACCCCCACCGCCACTCCACGCTCCCCATCCCCTCCCGTGCGCCATCGACTGCATGCCGACACGCCGCTCGCACAGGAACCGCCGTGGGACCCCCTTCACCAGTGCCACGCCATCCCCTAGCCTTCCACAGCAGCGTGATTCCCGTCGTCCAGCTAATGCAATGCGCCACACGCACAGCGCCGGCCATCCCTATCCGCAGCCGCGGATTTCCCGTCGTCCAGCTGAGCCCCGCTGCTACACCATCGTCACAATGTGCGTCGACACGCATCTACGGCCAGACACCTCACCCTCCCACACCAGTGCTTCGCCACCGCATCCCTATCCGCATTCACAGATTCCGCGTCGTCCAGCGCTGCCTGCAGCTACATCGACGATGCCGGGGCCGCCGTCTCACAGCTGCCACCAGGACACCTCACCTCGCCACCGCATCGCACCTCGACGGACACCCTCCCCCTCGGGAGGCTATAAAATGAGCCCTCGGCAGCAGACAAGCACCGCACCACCTCCCTCTACCCCTGAGACCCCTTCCCCTCCGTTATCAGCTCCTAGGGAGCACCTGAGCTCCGGCGATGTGCTCGCCTCCGCCGCTCGGCCTCCGGCCAAATTCCCCACTGTGAAGACCCCTCCCCCCGATTCCTTCCACCCCTAGCCTCCCTGGACCACCCTTAACCCGAATCCGCCCTCTCCCGAGTGATTGGTGGCTGGAGGCATCGCTTCCATCCTCGACCGCCGCCGGCCTCCACGGTCGACGACGCTGCCGCGGCTCCTGACCTCCCCACCTCCCGGGAGCACACCGAAGAGCTGCGCCTCACCTCCCTGAGCCTCCCCGCCCCCTCTCCCTCTCCTCCTGTCGTCGCGGCCGTCGGAAGACCTCGCCGGTGAGTTCGCCGGGCCGGCGACCCCTGCCCCTATTTTCTTTTTCTTTTCTGCGTGCGTAACGGTTCGGGTGGGACGTCGACAGATGGGCCCCACCCGTCAGGTTTTTAAGTTTTAAACCGAACCGTTTTTCTTTTATTGTTTCTGTTTTTGAAAAGGGCAGATTCTAGGTTTATCTTTGAAAGGGTATATCTCACTCAAAATAATCAGAAAAATATGAATCTATTGAAATTTTCTATCCAATGACACTGGTTTCAAATATTTTGAAGATCATTTGCTTGCTGAACCTTTGGGTGTCTTGAGGAGAGTTTTTGTCGGAGAACTGTCCCAGGAACTGGGTGTGTCTCGAGAAGGATCGAGTAAGGGGCTGAACGCGGAATCAAACAACCCTCAACGTGCTCCGGCGACGGTGCTCGTCGGACTCGCTGCGAGACAGCACTGCAGAAAGAGAACACTCGGTCTTACCTAGGTTCAGGGCCCTCTTGAGGAGGTAAAACCCCTACGTCCTGCTTTGGTGTATTGCACTGCTTGGAGAGTTTACAGTACAAGGAGAGCTTGTCGAGCTCGAGGTGGCTAACAATGGCTACTTGCTAGTCTTCAGATCTAGGGTTTAGGCTCAGGAATCTTCGAACCGTACTTGACCGAAGATCCCACCCCTTGCTTGGGCATGCTCCCCCTCCTTTTATAGGCGTCTTGGACCTCTTCTGCCCAAACATTTGGGCGGGAAGGGTTACCACACGACGACGATGGAGGAGGCGCGGTGCACGATAAAGGTGAAGTCCACCATAAAGGTAAAGCCCGTGGACGCGGTCCACGGCAGGGGAACGGCGTCACCAAAGCTGAAAAAGGTCACCGACCAGCTGGACGGTGGGCTGGCGCTTGCCGAGGTGGGAGGTGACCCACGGTGACGTCGTCCTTGGAGCGTAGCTGCAGACGGTTCCCTTATCACCAAAGAGGCAATACTCGTTGTCCGCTTTGCTTGGCTCCGCTTTGTTGACTGCTTTATACACGGAAACAGCAACTGCGGCGTCGCCGTCATCGCGCGTAGGCACGCGCGTCACTCTGCACATGGCGCAGAGCCCATGTGCGCTCTGCCGCGGGGGCAGAGATGGCTTCACGAGGAAGGAGCTTCGCGAGGCGAAAAGCCTCGCCGAGCCCTCCGGCTGGGTCCTTAGCGGAATTGCGGGTGGCGTCGGAGACACCTTGTCGAGTTGCGATCCCTCGCCAAGGGAGAGAATCCTTGGCGAGGAGAAAAACCCTTCGCGAGGGGAAAACCCTCGCGAAGCTCGCCAGGCTTGGAGAGCCTGGTCCTTAGCGAAAATCATCCAAAGAATCTTGTGGGCCCTGGCAGGCCGGCCCGTGGTACCCTGGTTTCCACTGTGCCGACAGTAGCCCCCGGGCCCGCGACGGGCACGCCGAGGCCCATGGACGAAGGCGAAGTGTCGAGGGGCCAAAGATGCCTGACAGGGCCGCGACACGTGGAGCGCTGCGGTTGCACCCGCGGCCACGACCTCCTCGGCTCCAACGGGCGACGTGGCGAGGCCCGCCATGACTCGGGAGCCGGTCAATAAAGCCTGGGCGCGCGGTCGGCGCCCATCACTTCTCCCATAACTCCTCCGCAAACTTCTCCCCACGCCTCCAATCTCTCCAGAGCGCTCCAACTCCAGAGTCCTCGTCTTCTTCTCCGGTGACCAATGGCGCCCAAGAGAGCAGCCACCGACCCGAAGGGCAAGGCCACGGTGCAGGCGGGCACGTCTGCGGCGATGGCACGCACCGCTGCTCTCGAGGGAGCACTGCCGCGGACGCGTGTCACCGCGGCGACGATAGCGACGGTGCGCCACCTGGCGGCGGCGAGAACCAACGAGCACGGCGCCACCGAAATGAGGCCGGCTGGCAGCAGGCTCACCGAGGCGTTCTACCCCATCTTCCTCCATACTCTCTACGCCGGCCTGGTGCCACCGTTCTCCGACTTCCTCCTGGCGATCTTGGAGGTGTACCAGATCCAACTGCTCCATCTTCATCCCAACTCCATCCTCATCCTCGCCATCTTCGCCCACTCTTGCGAGGCCTACATCGGCATCCGCCCCTCGGTAGCACTCTTCCGCAGCTTCTACTCTCTTCGGAACACCGCCCAGGGCGAGCGGCTCGGGTGCGTCTCCTTCCGCATCGCCGACGCCAGGAGCGAGAACTACATCCCCATCGCCTGGTGCGGTGAGGACGCCATCACCAAGGTGACGAAGAAGGTGGATAAGTTTCGCGAGAAGTGGCTCTTCGTCGACGCCAAGGCCACACACCCCCTCCTGGAGGTGCCTGAGGGGCCCCCGAGGAAGTGGGCGCGCTGGGCGAGCGCGGACTTCAGGGGCTCGAGGCTTGACGCGGTGTACGAGTGTATCCGACGCATCCGCGGGGCAGGGGTCACCGGCCAGATGGTGGCGAAAGACTTCACGAGGCGCCGGATCGCTCCCCTGCAGCTGCACGCCGAGCCGGTGTGGAGGTACGACGGCAGGGGGGACGCAATGCGCCTGAGCAAGGATGGCTTCGCGCCAGAGGTACTACGCCAGATCATGGGCGTCCTCTTCGCGACGTCGGAGATCCCGTCCGCCACCAAGGAGGCCGCCAAACCACTCATCTGCTTCGCCGAGGAAAGCATCGTGGAGCAACGCGCGTGCATGCCCACGTTCGACGAGTGGGGAATTGTGCCCACGGGGCACCGCGGGCCTCGCCCTAACCTATGGGCGGCGGAGCCGGAGTACATGGACGAGCCTCCGGAGCCTGAGGAGGCTGAGGAGTCCGCCGAGGAAAAGGCCTCGAGAAGCGAGGACCCCCTTGGCGAGGACGAGGCTTCGAGGGGCACTGACCCTGTTGGTGAGGACATGGCTCCTCAAGGAGCGTTCACACTGAGGTGGACCTCCAGGTGCTCTCCTCCGGCGACGAGGGGGATGCCTTCCGCATCGTCCGCTCCCAGTGCGCCGAAGAGGAGGAGGAGACGAGCAGCGGCGGGAGAGGGCGCTGCGAACCCCGCTCCAAGGCCGTCCACGACAGGAGGGCCGCAACCGCGAGAGACACCCCTCGCGCAGAGACAGGAGCGGCTCGGGAGGAGGCCGGAGCAAGCAACACCCAGCCACCCAAGGCGAAGAAAAGGGTGTGGGTGATGGCCGGCGAGTAAGCCTTTGATTTTTCTTTTTTCCTCAACATTTTGTTTCTGAGAAAACCCCCTTGATGGATCTCCAACTTGGCTCCCTTTCAGGCAGCCTGCGGAGCCAAAGAGGCGGCGGCTCTGCAAGGCTGGAGAGACCACCAGCGTCGTCGCGGAGATGCCTGCGGCTGGCGAGCCGCAGCAGGCAGTTGTTCCTCCCGCGGTCGAGCGCCGCGCGGAGGTAGTGGTGGCCGAGGAGGCCACGCTGTCGCCGATTCGGGCGGCGACTCCTCCCATGGCGGAGCACCGCGCGGAGGAGGTGACCGTAGAGGCGGCGCCGTCGCCAACCAGGGCGGTGACTCCTCCAGCGATGGAGCATTGCGCAGGGGAGGCGAGGACGGAGGCGACGTCGCTGTCGCCAACCAGGGCGGCGACCCCTCCCGTCCAGCAGGAGACGGAGGAGGAGAGGGTGGATGAGGACATCGTCGTGGAGCCGCCTCCAGAGGAGGAGGCTTCCTCGAGAAGGGCTGACGCGCCCGAGGCTGCGGCGGACGCGGTCATTGCAGAGGGGGCCGGAGGCGCCCCTGAGGAGCAGGAGGCGGAGGCACCGCCGGAGCCCACTGGCGCTGAGGCTGAGCGCGAGAGGGCGCCCAGCCCCCAGAGGGCAACCGAAGCGAGCGCCGAAGGAGGCGCCCCCACAAGCCCCCGGATCGCACCAGAGGTGGTCGCGGGTCCAAGGCAGGACCCGGGCGCCTTGACGAGGATCGAGGACTCTGCACCCAGCAGTAGTGCGGGGGCCTTGGCGCTGCAGGGGTCGCGGCGCCAAGCAATTCGTCGCCGGGTCATCCTCAACCAGGCGCGGCAGGCACTCGACGGGCTGGAGGAGCAGCTCGCCGAAGAAGAAAACGCTCTGGCAGAGGAAAAGGCAAGGCTCAGCGAGGCCTGGGCCCTTCTCCACGAGAGAGTGGAGGTGTGCCGCCGGTGGGACGCGGCGGCCCAGGCGGAGCGCCAAGAGGCCCTTCGCTTCGCCAAAGAGACCCGCGACAGCGTCAAGCGGGAGGCGCAGGAGGTGATGGACGAGCTCGACGCCGCCAGGGAGGCGCTCGAGGCGGAGACCGCCTCCAAACACGACGAGCTAGCGGCCGCGGAGCAGAAGTTTGCTGCTGACTCCGAGGTCGCCAGGGCCAGCCTGAAGGAGCTCCCTGAGCTGCTGGATGCCTGCGAGGGGCAGCTGGCGAGCTGGTGCGGCATGAGGAGGAGCTCTCCCTCCGAGAGAAGGAGCTGCACAGGCGCGAGGAGCAGGTCCAGCTGCTCGAGAAGGACCAGGCCACCCGCGAGGGGCAGCTGCAGGAGCGTGAGGGTCGGGTGGCCACCGATGAAGCCAACCTCATGGCGGAGCGGAAGAGGCTCCAAGAAGAGGCTGACCTCAAGGTCAAGCTCGTCCGCGAGGGCCTCGCCAAAGAGTATGATGAGAAGGCCGCGAAGCATGAGGACCGCCTCAAGACCAAGCGCAAGGAGTTCGAAAAGCGCATCAAGGAGCTCGAGCAGGAGGAGAAGCGGTTGACCTCTTGCCTCGAGGTCTCCCGGGAGGCCCAGGCTCGCGCGGAGGGGAACGCCTTCGCCCTGGAGAGGGACCTGGATGAGCTCCGGCAGCAGGTGGGGCCGGTCGCGGCTCTGGTGGAGCAGGCACGGGACCAGCGCCAGGTTGACCGGTCCATGACGCGCCAGCGCCAGAGCATTCTCCAGAGCTTGGTGAGCCATGTGCACGCGGTCGGGAACGATCTGAGGATCGACGTCCCCTCCTTCTCCGCAGCGACTGACGACGAAACTTCGTATTTGTACTTCTTCGAGCAATTCCTCGGGAAGCTTGAAGGGGTTGCGGGGAGCTTTGACAAGCGCATCGTGGAGGAGAGTCGGGACCTCCTTGTCGTCGCCGTCACCAACATCTTCAGCAACCTCGTGAGGCTCCAGCCCTCACTTGATCTTGAGGACGTGATGGCACCGCCGTGCGCCATCATCAACAAGGCACGGGAGACCGCCACGCAGGCAGCCATCGCGTTTGCCAAGAAATTCGACCAAGTGGTGATCGAAGGCGACGACGGGGATGCTCTGGAAGAGGCGGAAACCGCCGTGGACAAGGCAGGCACCTCAGGAGGAGGCGCAACGGCTTGAGCTCCTTGCCTGTAGCTGGGCGTGCAGAGGGCACATTTATCTTAGCCATTTTGATTGTAAACTTTGTAAGAACTTGTCAAGTTATATTGGAGTGTGCTTGTGAATGTCCCTCGGGGAGCCTTTGTCTTTCCCCCTCATGTCTTTTTCGCTCTACAGTCTTAGGACCCTCTCTTAGCGCTACACCACCGCCGCTTCGGTATGCGAGAGTCAGGGCTCCACAAGGCCGGGGGGTGTGTGAGGCCTCAAGAAGTAAGAGCTCCTCGAAGCGCGATGCTTGGGGCCCCCCTTTGACGTGCAAGCAGCCCATGAGGCGTGGGAGAGAGAAAGGAGACTCGAGGGGCAAAAACCAGCGAGAGGAATTTCGACCAAGTGTTTGTACTTAGCTTAGTGAGGCATTCTGCCTTGGAGAGGGTGTTGGTTCCCTGGCGAGATGTTTTTGCCTTGATGTTGCCTGAGGCTTGGAGAGCCTGCTTTCCTGCACTTGGAGAGATAGGCATACCCACAAGCAATAGATAGCTAGATAACTTGTGCTCGTAGGTTCTTTCATGTGTGTCTCACGAGGAGAACAAACACCAAGGTTTTTGGTGATCCTTGGTGAGTTGACGTGCGCGGGAGCTAACCCATGAGTTCAGAGCTCCTTGGGAGTTGACATGCATGAGAGCTGACCCGCAAGTTCAGAGCTCGGATCCCTTGGGTTTTAGGTGCTGCCGGGATGCTCCCGTGGCATGGCACCATGCTAGCCCCCGCTCGTGAGATACGCATGAGGGATCATACGAGCGAGAGAGAAAAGCAAATGACATTGGAGCTCACCGAAGCAACAAAATATGCTGGCGCGATGCGCAAAGGTTCAGAATGACCTGAAATAGATGTTCATTACACTGGCGTGGCCAGAAGTTTTTCCTTCTTTGATGATGAAGTCTTGCTTCTCTGGCGCCTGGCGCCGCGCTTTTGCTTGACGGGGCGTGCGTTTGGACACACGGCTAAGTGGTGCTCGATCACCTCCCTCGGTACTCCGGACATATCTGACGGTGTCCATGCGAACATGTCAGAGTTTGCCCTGAGGAAGGCGACGAGCGCGCTTTCCTATTTGGGAGGCAAGTTGGCGCCGATGGTGACGCTAGCCCCCGAGCCGTTTGCCTCGAGAGGCACTTGCTTTGTCGCGGCCTTCTCCTGAGAGAACAGCTGCTTCTTCTTCGCGGGGGGCCTCGGGAGGGGTTCCTCGTCCTCGTCAGCGGGTGACGCCACCGCGGCAGCCTTGTAGGCCGCTTGCGTAGCGTACAGGGCGTCCGAGACCACGCCGCGGATGACAATGGTGCCACCCGAGCCAGGGAGCTTGACGAGGTTGTAGGCGTGGTGGGTCACCGCCATGAACTTGGCGAGGGCGGGGTAGCCGAGTATGGCGTTGTAGGGCAGGCCGATGTGCGCGACGTCGAAGTCGATCAGCTCGGTGCGGTAGTTGGCCTGGGTGCCGAAAGTGACGGCGAGCCTCACCTGCCCCAAAGGGGTGGTAAGACCCTCTGTCACTCCCGAGAAGGGCCTGGTGGGCATGAGCCGCTCGTAGGGCACCTGCAGCTTCTCGAATGTCTCGACGGAGATGACGTTGAGGCCGGCACCCCCATCAATGAGCGTCTTAGAGACAGCGATGTTGTTGATGGTGGGGGTGCAGACCAGCGGGATGGTGCCAACGGTCGTAGTGCACTTGGGGTGGTCGCCGGAGTCGAAGGTAATGGGGCACTAGGACCACTTGAGGGGCCTGGAGGCCTTGACTCCAGGAAGGGCTGCTGCGACCTCGCGAGCGAGTTGCTTGAAGTGGCGGTTGGAGCGAGGGGCCTGAGCCCCGCCGAGGATGCAAGCGGCCCCGCGAGGCACCTGGTAGCCCTCGTCAGCCTCGGCAGGCAGGTTGTCGTTCGCGGGCTGGGCGGCGTTGGCCTGGGGGTTCTGCTGGTAGTTGTCGTTGTAGTTGTTGTTCCAGCGTCGCCCCCCGCGGCCTCCGCCGCGGCCTCCGCGGCCTCCGTTTGCCTCGCGAGCCTCGCAAGCCTCGCGAAGCCTCTTGAGGTCGTAGCAGTCCTCGGTGGCGTGAGAATGCCTGTTGTGGTAGATGCAGAAGGGACGATCATCCTTCTTCTCAGGTCCTGCGGCTAGAGTGGCAGCTTGGCGAGGCTGCTTGGCGTCGGGCTCTGCCGCGAGGACCTCAGTAGTCTTGTGCTTTTCGGAGGATTTCTTCTTCTTGGACCCCTCGGTGGGGTCTCCTGGCTCGTTCTTGACGAACAAGCGGCCCTCCTCAGCCTTGGCGCACTTGTCCGCCAAGTCGAAAAGCTTGACGATGGTGGTGATGTTGTCGTGGATGCCGAGCTTCTCGAGCATCCGCACGTCTGTGACCCCAGCCTGGAAGGCCGAAATGACCCTGTGCGTCGGTGGCGTTGGGGATCTTGTTGCGCACTTGGCTGAAGCGCTGGATGTACTTGCGGAGGGTCTCGCCGGGCTTCTGACGCACGGCGCGAAGGTCGTTGTAGGTGAGGCCGCGCTCGTACGTGCCCTTGAAGTTGGCGATGAAGCACCGGCAGAGCTCCTCCCAGGTGTTGATGGACTCGGCGGGGAGGTTGGTGAGCCATGAGGACGCGGAGTCCTTGAGGGCCATGGGGAACCAGTTCGCCATGACCTTGTCGTCGCCCCCGGCGGCCTGGATGGCCAGAGAGTAGAGCTGCAGGAACTCCAGGGGGTTGTTCTTGCCGTCGTAGCGCGGAGGGAGGTCCAGCCTGAACTTGACCGGCCAGACGACGCGACGGAGGCTGCGAGTGAACGCGGCCGTCGTGCCGTAGGTGACCGTTCCGTTGGCGAGGGTGGCGCGGAGGTGGCGCCCGGCGGTGGCGACGTCCTGGACGGCGCGGTTGCGGCGTTCCTGCCCGCGCTCGATGCTCACGCGTGCATCCTCAGGGGCTCGCTGCACGATTTGGCAGTCGTGCGGCGACGACGCGTGCGATGCAGTGCGGCCGTCGCGAGGGGGAGCCCCAGTCGGAGCAGACTGCGATGGAACCGGTGGAGCTGGAGCGGGCGCGGGCTGACGAGGAGGCGCAGGAGGTGCGCCGTGCACCACGTCCCCCACTAGCGCAGAAGGAACCAGGGAACGAGACGGTGCAGGTGCGGCGGCCCGAGCGGCACCGATGAGTTCGGAGACACGCTTGAGCCAGGCCTCCTGAGCCGCCGGCGTGGGGCGGTACTGCAGCAGCTCCTGCGCCATGAGGAGCGCAGTCGCCGGGCTGGGCGCAGGGCGGCCCAGCGAGGAGGCAGCACGGTCCCGCGACGGGTGCAGGGAGGAGGCCTCCTCTTCGCCGAGGTCGTCCTCAGCGTGGTCGATGTCGTCGTCATCCGGGTGCTCGACGCGGGGCTCGGGGTCGGCGCGGCGCGCCGGAGCGGCGCTCCCGCGCGGGCGGCCGCGCGGGTTGCCAGCAGGAGGAGCGGTGGCGGCGCTGGCTGCCCGGCGAGCGAGTCGTTCGGCGCGAGAAGGGCCGGCCATGGCTGCGTCGAGGTTGAAGATGCGCCTCAGCCCCCTACCTGGCGCGCCAAATGTCGGAGAACTGTCCCAGGAACTGGGTGTGTCTCGAGAAGGATCAAGTAAGGGGCTGAACGCGGAATCAAACAACCCTCAACGTGCTCCGGCGACGGTGCTCGTCGGACTTGCTGCGGGACAGCACTGCAGAAAGAGAACACTCGGTCTTACCCAGGTTCAGGGCCCTCTTGAGGAGGTAAAACCCCTACGTCCTGCTTCGGTGTCTTGCACTGCTTGGAGAGTTTTCAGTACAAGGAGAGTTTGTCGAGCTCGAGGTGGCTAACAATGGCTACTTGCTAGTCTTCAGATCTAGGGTTTAGGCTCAGGAATCTTCGAACCATACTTGACCGAAGATCCCACCCCTTGCTTGGGCATGCTCCCCCTCCTTTTATAGGCGTCTTGGACCTCTTCTGCCCAAACATTTGGGCGGGAAGGGTTACCACACGGCGACGATGGAGGAGGCGCGGTGCACGATAAAGGTGAAGTCCACCATAAAGGTAAGGCCCGTGGACGCGGTCCACGGCAGGGGAACGGCATCACCAAAGCTGAAAAAGGTCACCGACCAGCTGGACGGTGGGCTGGCGCTTGCCGAGGTGGGAGGTGACCCACGATGATGTCGTCCTTGGAGCGTAGCTGCAGACGGTTCCCTTATCACCAAAGAGGCAATACTCGTTGTCCGCTTTGCTTGGCTCCGCTTTGTTGACTGCTTTATACACGGAAACAGCAACTGCAGCATCGCCGTCATCGCACGTAGGCACGCGCGTCACTCTGCACATGGCGCAGAGCCCATGTGCGCTCTGCCGCGGGGGCAGAGATGGCTTCACGAGGAAGGAGCTTCGCGAGGCGAAAAGCCTCGCCGAGCCCTCCGGCTGGGTCCTTAGCAGAATTGCGGGTGGCGTCGGAGACACCTTGTCGAGTTGCGATCCCTCGCCAAGGGAGAGAATCCTTGGCGAGGAGAAAAACCCTTCGCGAGGGGAAAACCCTTGCGAAGCTCGCCAGGCTTGGAGAGCCTGGTCCTTAGCGAAAATCATCCAAAGAATCTTGTGGGCCCTGGCAGGCCGGCCCGTGGTACCCTGGTTTCCACTGTGCCGACAGTTTTAACCAAGTTTTAAAATTTCTTTAATAGATTCAAACCCTCCATTTGAAGTGGAAGTTGAACTCGTTCCTGAAGGCAAGCCATCAGCCCCCAACCATCTGTTTCCAAGTTGTCGATGCCTTGTTTGCAATATTTGTTGCCCGCTTGAACGTTAGTTTGCATCTCACATGTCATATTGCATGCTTATTATTTCATGTGATCTACTATTGCTATTTATTTCCTGTAATATGATAAACCCATCTCACGTGGGTTGAGTTCCAGTACCCCGACTAAATACATGTTGGGTCCTACCCAAGTAGATTGAACCGGCTACTTTTCTGTAGAGTTGTGGCGTTGCGTTGGACGGTACCATGCACCAGTCCCCATTCCGGCGATGATGGACTGGGGGAACCGCCGCAGTCAATGGAATGGTGGAACGGGATCGCGTGGACGCCTCCACTAACTTTTGTAGTCGACACGTGGCTGTCACTCGTCGGAGGTGTCTCCGCCATCGCCCGGTTGACGCTAACCAACTGTGCTATTTTACTTCCTTTTACTCAACCTGTGGCTATCACTGGTCGGATGTATCTCCGCCATTGCCCGGTTGACTGTGCTATTTTACTTCCTTTTACTCAACCTGTGGCTGTCATTGGTCGGAGGTATATCCGCCATCGCCCGGTTGGCTGTGCTATTTTACTTTCTTTCGATCAACTTGTGGCAGGCACACTCGTCGCCCGGTTGAGTTTACTCACCCTTGCTGGATTATTATGTGACTATTATTGCTCATTGTAAACTATGGACTAATGTTTGTTACTTGTTTGGTCACTAAGTATGAAATATGCTAAGTGAGTAATCACCTCCGTCGACTAGATTGAGTCATATAGTGCCACTCACCAAACACCACCCGCACAACCATGCGTCGTTAAAATGGGCAGACTGTAGCTTAGTAGCCTATCAAGCCTCTTTTGATGCTACCCACTTGGCAAGTCTAGTCGGTTACTGCATAGTTGTGGTCGGGGCTAGTCTTGCGAAGGTTCCGGAGCTAGGCATTGCTCATGAGTTGGGGACGTGCCAGATTCACTTCGTCATAAGACTTAGCCCGAGTGGTAAGTCGGTAGCTACACAAGGAGTGTCTTGGTAGAGCGGACGGCTACAGGGGAATAGGTTTGTGCTGTCGCCATGATGGGTGTAGTACTTCGGTACCGGCGGTACAAGCTTAGACCCCAACGTGTGGATAAAAGTTGCAACCTCTCGAGAGTGTCAAATCTAGAATCTCGTGTTGTTCCTGCCTAAGGAACGGTGTTGGGTCCAGTCACACTAGAGTCAGTCCAGTCGAACACGGTGAAATAAATTCACTAAGTGGTCAGAGTTGGCTAAAGTTGAATGAGCTGAAAGGTGGATCATAGTTGGTCAAAAGCTGAGCCTCGAGTTGGACCATAGTTGGCCAAGCTCGAGACCCTAAGTGTTGAGAATATTTGTTGTGTGGCAATGAGACTCGTTCCCATCAGCCACGGTTTTCGTCACGGGTAAGTAGGTAAGTTAAGTCCAACCGTTAAGCTTGGACTCACACCTGCACATGCCATGCCATATAGGATCGTCGGTTACGGTTGATTGTGGATTGATGTCTTGCGAGTACATTCCATGTACTCTCCTGGCTTTTCATGTGGCCAGATCCTCCTACCCCCATCACCGAGTACCCCTTATACGAGAACTAGAACCGGTATGCAGGCAGAGCCCCGTGGAGTTAGGCCCTCTTCATCACACGCTTCCACCATTCCGCTGACGCCCTCTAAAGGGGATATGTTCGATAAGTAATGTACATATTGATGCGTGCGCTAGGGCGCAGCCTTGTAATGAGACCCATGTAATATACCATCGAGACCCTCATAAAGTTGTGGTTATGTTCTGCTATCAAGTTGTCATATACTCAGTGCTTCTGGGACTGGTATATGGGGTAACTCGATCCCTTGGATCGGGGTGTCACAGAGCTGGGGCCGTGCCGAGCCCTGGTGAGGGCGCCCCCTGGTGCTTCTCTGGCTCTCCTTCGGACTCTGTGGATGTTTCGGTGAAATATTGATGTCCGTTGATTTTCGTCCAATTCCGAGGATATTTCTTAATAACTTTTCTGAAAAGGAAATCAGCAGAAAACAGGAACTGGCACTGTGGCATCTTGTTAATAGGTTAGTACCCGAAAATGTATAAAAATGCTATAAAGTGTATGCAAAACCTGTAACAACAGGCATAATATCAGCATGGAACACAAAAAATTATAGATACGTTTGCAACGTATCAGCATCCCCAAGCTTTGTTCCTACTCGTCCTCGAGTAGGTAAACGATAAAAACAAAATAATTTTTGAGGTGACATGCTACCACACAATCTTGATCAAATAATAGTGTAAAGCACATGTGAATGAATGAAGTGATCCAAGTCAATGGTCTATAGTTTGCTACTAATTAAGCAATGAGTAAACAACTGAATCATATAAGCAAAACTTTTCATGAATAATACTTTGGAGACTTGAATCCAAAAGTTTTGCACAAGAGTTAACTCACAAAGCAATAATCTCTAAGTAAAAGGTATTTGACCAACACAAAGGAATATTTTAGTTTCAGCAATTGCTTCAACCTCAACATATTTATCTTATGGATATCATCAATACAAAGCAATATAATCAGTCAAATACACCATCATATAACAATTGTTGTACCAAAGTTGACACTAGTGTTTGCTTGTGGAAGGTATAAAGAAGTAGGAAACTAACTCAACATAAAAGTAAAAGAAATACCCTTCGCAGACGGAAGTAGGGATTAGTCATGTGCTAGAGCTTTTATTTTTTATAGAACAGAAGTAAAACAATTTTGAGATATGCATGCTTTCGTCAACAACTTCACAACAAAGAAACTAGCTAGTCCCCCATAACAAGAAAGACTTTTAGACTTGTGAGAGCGGCTGGTTTTAGAGGAACGAGTACATTCGTCTTTCTCCTTTTTTTCACCACTAGCCAATGTTTGAGCTGATTTCTCAGATTTTCATGGTGTGGAGGAAATGGTGAGTTATATTTATATTTTTCTTAAGCCGCTCTCGGGTTGATTCAAGTGAGGACGTAAACCATCAACATCGGGTGAAAGGGGGGAAATGACCTTGCTTGTCACAAGTTATATCTAGCTCTCTACTGCTTCCTCATGAGCTTAAAAACAGAGACACATAAAGGAGTATTTTGAATATTTTAAAGGTAGCACATGAAAATTTTACTTGGAGTGGTAGGAAAATACCACATATAGGTAGGTATGGTGGACACAGATGGCATGGATTTTGGCTCAAGGTTTTGGATGCTCAAGCAACATTCCCGCTTAGTACAGAGTTTAGGATAGCAAGGTTATTTTTAAGCAAACGCAAACTATCAATCGGTACAGCAAAAACTTATATGACAACATATTAGAAACATTATAGGGACTCCACATTGTCTTCCTTGTTAACCAAACTCTTTTACTAGAAAATATCTAGACCTTGGAATTGCCACTTATACAAACCAAATTTCAACAAGTTTTACGGCAGTTCTCCATTAATGGGTTTTACTTACATGATACAAAAGCTTAAACAAGACCTACTTAGTAACTCAAAACAATTGACAAGTGTCAAATTATCCAAGATAGTGATCTACAAGAGTATGTAAGCATTTTCCATTATGCCAATTACCACATGCAACATTTTCTGTTCCAACCAAACACCAATCAACTTAATTAAACAACTCTCCAAACAAGTATAAGTGAAGCAAGAGAGTAATTTCTTTAAAAGAACTAATAGCTCTGACAAGAGATACATGAAAACAAGAGCTATTAGCTTAACAACGCTAGAAATAAATATTCAACAAGTATAAGTGAAGAATTGGAGTATTCTAATGAAAAAGCGGAGCGTGTCTCTCTCCCAAACAAGAATGCTAGGATCCAACAAGTTGTGACCAGAATATAAAACATAAACAAACTGAAAATAAAAGCACACATACGCTCCAAGAACAGCACATATGATGTGAAGGAATAAAAATATAGTCTCACTAGAGATGACCTGATATTTTGTCGATGAAGAAGTGGATGCCTTGGGCATCCCCAAGCTTAGACGCTTGAGTCTTCTTGAAATATGCTGGGGATATCCATGGGAGCCTCCCCAAGCTTAAGCTTTTCACTCTTCTTGAACTTATTATATCACCCTTTCTCTCTTGACACTTGAAAACTTACTTCACCCCAAACTCAACATAATTCTCATTAGAGGGTTAGTGCATCAATCAAAAACTCACAAGTTCTGTAAGGACGCAAACATGGCAATCATCTTAAACATTAGCTACTGTTACTAGCCTTAAGTGAAGCTCTTCCACCAAAAAAATAATTCAACCTAACACTTGTAATAGAGAAAATGCAAAACAAAAGACAGAATCTGTCAAAACCAGAACAGTCCGCAAAGACGAATTGTTTCGAGGCACTTACGGGTCTCAGATCAAAAAACGTTGAACTAACGAAAGATTCTTACATATATCAGGAATATGCACAAAGAATTGTAGATTTAAATCACGTTTCTATAATTTTTGGAATTTCGTACAGTGAACAACAGAAATCTGTTCATGCGTAGTCATCCCAATATAGCATCATCTTAACATTTGAGACTTTCCTTGGCACAACAATACGAAAAAGTAAAGATACAATCTAGTTGCTACAGAAGTAGACAAGCACCTTGACTCAATAAAAGAAAAATTGCAGAAAAATAAAATGGGTTGCCTCCCATAAGCGCTTCTCTTTAACGCCTTTTAGCTAGGCAAAAAGCATGCATCAAGTATTACCAAGTGTAGAAAGATCAACATCATAGTTTGTTCGAGCAATAGAATCAAAAGGTGGTTTAATCTTCATCCTAGGAAAGTGTTCCATACCTTTCTTCAGTGGGAATTGATATTTTATATTCCCCTCTTTCATATCAATAATAGCACCAACAGTTCTAAGAAAAGGCCGTAGCGAACCTGCTATTAAAAATAGGCAAGTCCCTGTGTATAGTGCAAATCCCTGGATCGATTCGTTTGCACACATAGTTACGATGAAGTACCGTAACATTGTTTCAATTTATTACATGTCTGAATCCAGAGTTAAACATAATCCATTATAACTTTGCATAGCTCGAAACTAGCATAAAACAGAAATAACAGCGGAAGACTAAAATTTATTGCATGGAGTCCCAATCATCTTCATGTAGCCACAGGCGAAACATGTTGGTTGCAGACTCGAAACCCTTCATCGGAGCAACCTGCAACAGTAAAAGCGTTGCAGCCAAAAATTGGTCAGAACCATTTGTATGGATCTGGCAAGTGATACTTGTGGAATCATAAGGCAAAAACTTCTATTAACTATATGCATATATGGCTGGTGTAGTTCAAGGCTATTTTTGCGTAAAGCCAATTTTATCCTATCTTTTCGAACACTTTTCTTTTCAAAAAGTTGTGAGATTATTCTATGGAACATATCCAGGATTATTTCCACACACAGGTTCATCAAATGTTTACTTAGGAAATTGGAATGATGAGATCTCTTGTTGACATCCTTGCTCCAATACTCAAAATTGTCCGTAACCGGGGACACGGCTAAGTACTTTGTTTGACACTCTGCAGAGGTTGTGCACTTTCACCACTTGACTCAATTAGCCCATTCTGACCTTGACCCTTCTTGAAGTGAAAAGGAAAGGAGAAGATTGAGACGAGACTTTTCAGGAGCATTTCCCCGACCCATGCCATCTTGACCCGTTCCCTCCTACATCACTACATCTGCTTGTCAATCCGGGCCGGTTCCACGCAACTTACTTAGTCAAGCCAGAGCCCATATGACTAGTGGCTGCACGGTAAGTAATCTTCACTTGGAGCAAATTCAATCTCTTTATTCCTGGGTGGCTTTCCGCAAGTGTGATCCATCCTCCCAAGTTAGGGAACCACGTATGGTCCTTCCTCCTAAATTGGGGAATCACCCTCTTCTACAATTCATCCTCCCATATATGGGGAATTGCTTTATTCTAACCACCCACCCAGGTAGTTTATTAACTTAGTAGAATTTTTATTCACATTTCACACAAAACACATAGCATAGCATTTCCCTATTCTACTAAGTTATCAAATAGGTACTAGACACTTTGGAATATTTGGAGTACTACTAAACAAGTCTAGCATAGCATAGTAATATAACCTAACATGCAATTCTACTTAGAAAGGTAAACTACAATGCATATCAAAAATACTTAGGAAATTTTATGTGTGAGCATCACTTGCCTTGGCAGGAGTTGCAGGTGCAACAATCGCAAACGTTCTCCGGACTCTCCGAATAATCTAAACAAAATAAATCAAACCACACATAAACACATAAAACAAAATAACAATGCAACAAAATATGCTATGCATGAAATGCATCTAAAAATCACAAGTAAAATACTAACTATTGTTTTCTGGTTTTTAGAAACATGGATGAAGTCAAAATGCATTTAAAACAATTTTTAATATAATCACAAGACAAAACAATTCCCAAAAGGGAATAAACACAAATCAAATACTACTGTTAAAGAAAATAATTACAAAAATTTAGGATTTGTCTCTCTGGAAAGAGGGCTTCAAAACTAAGCTATACCAATTGGATTCACTCAAAAATCTATTTTTAAACTAAAGTTATGTCAAAATTACTCAAACTTCACATTTGAAAATTGAATAATTATAAACTTGACAAAACAGAAAACTAAAATGCCAGAAAGATTCTACTGGTTCTAAGGATTTCAAATATATAAAAATATTTGAATTTGGCCAAGTAGATAAAAATATAAAAAGGATTTAAGATACAGGGGCTTTTCTGCAAAACTGCTAAATAGATCTAGTTTGAAAAAAAAAACCCAGAAAATCCTTGTCCACGTGGCGATCTCCGATTGGCTGGATCTGCTGACTGGGCGCTGACTGGCTGCTGACGATGCGTTGACTGGATGCTGACGTGGCCTCCTCTGATTCGTCGGTACCGATTCGGCAAAGGAAATAAAACACAACCGTCAGATCTAGATCTGACGGCTCAGATCTAACCTACCAAAACTAATGGTGCGACTCGCCAGAACCCTAGCTGGTGACCTAACCGCGGCGGCGACGCGGCGGCATGGTGTGTTCCGGTGCAAATACGGGGAGAGGGAGGGGGCTTTTGTTACCGAGGAATGCAGGACGTCGAGGCAGGCCTAGTGGCGAAGTGGACGGCGTCGAGTGCTCCGGTTCACCGGTGATTCCTCGTCGGAGTAGTTCCAGCGGACGGTAGCCTCCAGTTGTGGACGAACGCGTCGATCTGGGGCGCACAAAAATGGAGGGGCATGTCAAAGAGATGCGTAAGAAGGAAATACGGAGGTTGGGAGAAAGAAGAGGGGTCGGGGTTGTCGGAGCTCGCCGGAAATGAAGAAACCTCGCCGGTGGCAGTGGTGGAAGTCGAGCTCGATTATGAGCAGCCTGGGGGCTCTCGGAGGGGAATTTTTGGGGCAGATGAGAGGCGACGGAGAGGGGTTTAAGTAGTGGTGCTCGAAGGAAACAATCACGGCCTTAAACGCCAGTAATCAAACGAATTGATTCGGTGCTCTCAGACATGGTCGCGAGCGCGATTAGGGGACGGAGGAGGACGACACTGTCGGTGCTGGCAGGTGGGGCAGGGGTGTCGGTGAGAGATAGAGGGTAACGGGCCGGGTGACGATGCCGGGCCATTGTTGGGCTGGCTGGCTCGGGCTGGTTCGGCCTCCCTTTTTTTTAACCTTTTTCTTTTTCTATTTTCAGGAAACTTTTATAACTTTTGCAAAACTCATCCAATTGGATTCAAACAAAATTGTAAAAATACTCTTTATCAAAATATACTATTTGGGAATATGTTTACACAACTTTATTTACCAAAATACCTTTGGGCATAAAAAGGTAATTGTTGCTAATTTTCCCAGTTTTGAAATATAAGTCAAATAATTTATTTTATTTGAATTTTTTTTTATGAAATAGTATCCCAAATGCACAAATGCAATGAAAACATGAATGCCATGCTGGTTTTGAGATGTCAGACCTAATAAAATACAATTTTCAAAAAGTTTTTGATTTTTCAGAATTTTCAAAAATTTAAAAATCTTGGAATGTTACAAAGGCCTTCCAAGCACACACTACTAGGAAACTAGCTATAGGTGGAAGTTGTTTTTGTGGCGCACCAAAGCTGCCATGCGCCACTGCTAATATTCTGTGGCGCACCATCTGGGATGCGCCACAGAAAGATGAGGTTTTCTGTGGCGCATGCCTATCTAGTGCACCACTAAATTAGCACTTTCTGTGGCGCACTTACTACCATGTGCCACAGAAAACATGTGGGCCCCACCACCAACAGCTGGATGTCATCCTACCACACCATTTCTGTGGCGCATGGACCTGGATGCGCCACAAAAATATGTGTTTCTGTGGCGCATCTGGAAACATGCGCCACAGAAATATGTGTGGGCCCCAGCAAAAAAAATTGAGGTAGCCATTTCTGTGGCGCATGTAGGAGATGCGCCACAGAAATTACACTTTCTGTGGCGCATCCACGGAGATGCGCCACAGAATGGCTATGCAGAAATTAATACAAAAAGTGCAGAAATTAATACACAAACACATTTTAAGGGAATTAAAGACTTTTTTGTGTATTAAAATATGTGTGGTCTAGCTACTATATATTATATATCATGTGTGTGTGTGTGTGTGTGTGTGTGTGTGTGAGACAAGAATATATTCGTCTACTAACAATTGTGTATAACCAAAAAATGCTTTTTTCTTTCAATATAACCAAAAATGCTTTTTTAAAGAATAACAAATGTGTTTAATATTTTTGTGTAAATTTAAATATAGAACACAAACACATTTTAAAGAAATTAAAGACTTTTTTGTGTATTAAAATATGTGTGGTCTAGCTACTATATATTATATACCATGTGTGTGTGAGAGAGAGACAAGAATATATATATACCATGAATAAAATATGTGTGGTCTACTAACACATATGTGTGTATTCTTTCTTTAAATTTAACCAAAAAATTTTGAAAAGAAAAATATCTTTAAAAAGAATAACAAATATGTGTGTGTTCTTTCTTTAAATTTAACCAAAAAATATTTAAATGAATTTTTTTCTTTCAATATAACCAAAAATGTTTTTTTTAAAGAATAACAAATGTGTTTGTGTTTGTGTTCTATATTTCAATTTAAGCAAAAATATATTTTGTGTAAATTTAAATATAGAACACAAACACATTTTAAAGAAATTAAAGACTTTTTTGTGTATTAAAATATGTGTGGTCTAGCTACTATATATTATATATACCATGTGTGAGAGACAAATATATATATATATATATACCATGAATAAAATATGTGTGGTCTACTAACACATATGTGTGTGTTCTTTCTTTAAATTTAACCAAAAAAAATTTTTGAAGAGAAAAAAATATCTTTAAAAAGAATAACAAATATGTGTGCGTTCTTTCTTTAAATTTAACCAAAAAAAATAAATAAAAAATAAAAAATTTGAGACAGCCAGGATTCGAACCTGGCTGCCCCAAGTTTCAGTTTGCTAACCACTGGGTTATGTAGGTGTTGGTGTCATGAGACAGCAGCACTTTCTTTTAAATTTTTAGGCCACCTAATTCTGTGGCGCATCTTTTCAAAGGATGCGCCACAGAATATCAAGTTTCTGTGGCGCACGCAGTCAGTAGTGCGCCACAGAATCTCACGTTTTTGTGGCGCACCCGGGCGGGCATGCGCCACAAAAATTTTCTGCGCCCACTTACATGTGGGCCATCCCTGCGCCAGCCTCTCCGTTCCCAAATTTCGCAAACGTCCCGCGCGCACGCCCCCTCGATCGACGCCCTGCAACCGCCGGCCGCCGCACCACCGCCGTCAACTCACCGCCGCCAGCCGCCCCAGCCCACGAGTAGCACCTCCACCGTGCCCACGAGGAGCACCTCCACCGCGCGCGCCCACGAGGAGCACCGCCACCGCGCCCGGGAGGATCGAGCACCGGCCTCCACCGCGCCCGCGAGGAGCACCGGCCTCCCCCGCGCCCACGATCGAAGAGCACCTCCACCGCGCCCACGAGGAGCACGTCCACCGCCTTCGACGACCTCCCCTCCCTTCCCTCCCCGAGGTGCTGCCCCTCTCCCTCTCCTCATTCCCCTAACTTAGAGCTGGACCCTAGGTGTTTGTTAAAATCCCAAGCCCAAGTTTGATGCTGGATGCTGTGTTATGCTAGATGTTGTGATGCTTGATGCTGTGATGCTAGATGCTGTGTATGGTGGGATTCTCTAGTGCTTGATAGTGTCTATCATAAATGTAGTAATTTTAGGTTTAATTTTTGCTAGGTGTTTTAGGTTTAATTTTTTTGAACCTCTGATAGTGTGTTTTAGGATGGTCCTGCCACATGGACTTGAAATTTTTTGCTATCATGCTGCTAGGAAAATTTGAGTACATGCTGCTATTAAAATTAAGGTAGAGCCAAGCATAAACAACCAGCTTACAGTCCATATTTCAATAAATATGGGCAGAATTTGGGCTATGATGATGCTGTGATGCTCTAGTGCTCCTGTGGTGATGCTGTGATGCTCCTCTGCCTATGATGATGCAATGTGCAAAATATATCGTGATAGAAATAATACTAGTATTTGCAGGGATATTGTAACATTTCCTTGTTCCAAGGTAAAATTGGAGATGAAAAATTGGAGATAAAAAATTTGCTAAGTGTTAAATGGTCACTGTTTAAACATACCTTTAAAACTGAAGTGAATTAAGGTGCTAGAAATTTTCAAAAAACTAATTTTGAGCTTTATCATGATGTAATAATGTAATCCAATAGATCCATGAAGGTAAATTGTAAATAGGATCAAGATTTCATAATTTTGTAAGCCTCCAAAGTTGGTACTTTTTAACTGTCTTGAAGATGCATTTTTAGTTGGAATTGGATTTTAGTAATAACATTTTTAGTTGTAAATAGTATCCATAGTTTTGCATTGGTTCATGCATTTTTAATTAACTAATGCATTATTTTGCCGTATGCAGGAAATTTGGAAGAAGCTCCGCGTTCTTTCAGGTGAGATGTGGATGTGGCGACTTCATGCTTTCGAAATGCTCCAAAGTTGGTACTTTGGAGCATGTGTTCTGTGCTACCACGACCATCGTGTCATGGTTGTTTGTGCTCCGACCATCGTGTCATGGAGATTGTTGTGGTTGTTTGTGCTCCGACCATCGTGTCGTGGAGATGCCGGCCGGAGATGTGGATTTTTTGTGAAATGCTTGCAGGTACCCCGAGAGGCCCTTGAGATTGCCGACGATGAGCAAGACGCCCTGGAGGGCGACGACGCCGAAACCACCGATGGAGCTGCTAGTGGCGGCCATGAGGATGACACCACCACCACCGATGGCGGCGACCACACGGATGGTGGTGTCGACCCGACCGCTCCGAAGCAGAAGAAGGAAAGGAGGAATAGGACACCTCAAGTGCTCGCCAACGTCACAGACCATTTCACCGAGGTCACGCCAAGTGGCCTACCAGTGGCGCCTAAGGCCACTGCCAAAGGGTACAGCATGCAACTAGGGTGCATCCTCCGGGAAAGTGTGTCAATCAACACGAAGGACATCAGAAGCACGGCCAATAAGGCTTTGCGCGACATCCTCCTCCAGAAGCTTCACCAACGGTACACGTTCCCGGAGCCGTTCAACAAAAAGGTGGACAGTTTAGCCATCTCAAAGATGAGCACCGCCTTGAGCAGCTAGAAACACCGGGTGAAGCGGAAGATTGAGAAGGGTCTCAGCTGGGAGAAGATAAAAGCCAAAGAGCCGATGCTCGACCAAGAAGAGTTCGAGGAATTCAAGTTGTCCTTAAGAACCGAGGAGGCTAAAAAATGGACCAAGTGGGGGAAGGACATGCGGGAGCAGAACATAGGTAACCACCGTTGTGGAAGCGGCGGTTACCGAGGAAAGAAGCCCATTTGGGTCAAGGAGGATGCCGAGTGCGCACGTCTCGGAAAAGAGAACCCGTGGGAAAAAATCACGGACAAGCAGACGAGGTTCTTTGTCCGGTCCCGCTACTATCTGGACAAGACCACGGGGGAATTTGTTACCGACGATACCGCCGTGAAGGATTTTGAGAAGTATCTGGTAAGGAATTTAATTACGGCGGATATCTCAAAGTCCATTGCGTTGATCTAGTTAGATAACGAAGCCAAATATCTAAATTAATGCCTAATTTGTCTGCAGGAGGCAGAGTTGAAGGCTGACGCTGAGGCCAGCGGCCCGTCGTCCCAGGGGTTGACGGAGCCATGGGACACAACTTTCAACAGGGCGACGAACGCCTACAAGGGTAGGCCCCTGTCGATGCCGCCGACGTCAGCTAGCCGTGTGTCCGGCTTCGGTACGAGCATGAAGTTCATCAACTACTACCACTCGGACGCCGAGACGAAAAAGGAGAGGAGGAGGCCAAGTAAGGATAAAGCCGAGGTTGTGGAGCTAAGAAAGAAGGTGGAGACACTGGAGAATCAAAAAGTGGACTCCACCACGGTTGAGCGGTTAGTGGACGAGAGGCTGAAAAGTTTCTTACCCCCTGGGTTGGTGGAGGGGTTAGCTGCTTGGAATGCGGCTGGTCGACAGGGGCCGATATACGTGCCCAGCGTCAGTGGCAGCAACTCCATCATGAACCAAAACGTGTCGCCGGACCTGACGACCCCACAGCCCAACGCAACGACGCCCCCTACCGCGAAAGATATCGAGCCGCAGCCGGCGGCGGCTGTTCCTCATAATGCAACCGAGCGGCCGGAGAATGATAGGCCGGCCGCCGGCACCGGCGCCCTTGTCTCGACAGTTGCCGAGCTCGACGCCATCACCCAGGTAACTAATTAGTTAGTCCGCAGAATCTTCTATAACTATGCCTATGATGACTGCCATCTCATGATGTCCAACATGTTTTGACTCAGGACATGCCTTGCATACTACTGCATAGGTTGGTGCCCGGCGGCGAGTTGAAGGACTGTGCTCAGGGCACTGTCGTACAACCAATGAGCCGCGATATGCACCATAGTAAAATGGACGAGGACGTGATGAGGGTCAGGTTGGTTACGATAGTGCCTGAGTTTCGCGACGTCGAGCCCCCCATTCAACCTCTGGGAGCCGACGAGGATCACATGGTCCTTAAAGATTGCATCAAGTGGCCGATGAAATGGCCGAAGACCCAGATTCGTCTTGGGACTGGTCTTCTAGGGTTAAGGCGCACCACCGGCGCCACCTCGAGGCCCCCGATCGTTCGGCCCTCCTCGAAGCCTGCAGCCATCACCGCCACCCAGAAGGAACCGACGGTCGTCGCCACCAGCAGTCGCCACCAAAAACTGTTGGGAGCGCCTGTACCGCAACAATCCAAAGGCGCTGCCAATTCACCTCAACTTGATGCCAACGACGACGATGGTGATGATGTCGACGTCGAGGGCTACCTCAACACTGGCGCCAGCTTGGACATGTACATGCCTCCTATGGATGAAGAACCCTTCCGCGCTCAAGGCGATCAAGCTGCTCGTCCCAGTACATGCACACAGCGCCTGGACTTCCAGGGTTTATCTCAAGACACGCCTCCGGAGGCCGGCGATCAACCTCCACGCAAATTACCGTCTACCATTTTCAGCCCTGGTACACTACGTAAGACGGTTTTCCCGGAGTCCGCACCCCGACCACCCTCACCATCCCCGGAGATGAAGAAGAAGAACAAGAAGAGAAAGAGGGGGCCAGGCGCCTCTGCGAGCCAGCCAGCTCCTAAGACTATCCGGGGTCATGCAGACACAGTATCACCCCGTGCGGTTGTTGGCTTGACCCGGGTTCATGAAGCTGGTAAAGCGATACTGCCTCCGGAGCTGCTCTGCCTTGCACGTGGATCCATGCACGCTTTGCATGAATCTATCTTGGTGCTAGAGCGCCTCCTTCTTCAAGACAAGGAGCCAAATTACCCGGTGTTCACGGTTAGGGTGCCAATGGACTTGGACTTCATCTATGATGCCCCCGCGAATCCGTTCTTCATCGCGTACGAGGACGTCTTCAATCTCTTTCACTCTAGACGGCTGGACTATAACTTGGTCCGCCTATACGCGCTCGATATGTCGATGAAGATCAAGAGAGATAATACCCAATCCGTCGCGGTAGCGGATCCCTACTATATGCGTGACTGCCAGCTGGTGGAAGGATCAGCGACATGGACCAAGGAGACAGAGTACCTCGGGAGTTTCATGCTGACCAACAAGAGGAAGAACAACGTTCTTCTGCCTTTCTTTCCCGAGTAAGTACACATTCGCTCGCCGCCGTCGTAACTTATGCTTTCTTGTAGATTTGTTCCATTGCTGATCCTTTCCAACATTTCGTTTCAATTGTGTTGAGCAGGAACAAGTACTGCACACTCGTCGTCCTGAACCCGAGGTAGTCCAGTGCCACTTATCTCGACTCGGGGAGTTTGGATATGAAGAAAGACTACACCAAGATAAAGGGTGTTCTCGATGAGGCTCTCGAGGGCTACGCCAAAAAGGGAGGCCCCTTCGAAAAGAAGCAACAAGTTTTCAGCAATAACGGCACACACCGGTTCAAGCATGTGACCGAGTTCTGCTGCGTGAAGCAGAAGTCTGGCAGCGTGAAGGAGGCCTTCTACGCCCTCCATCACCTTAAAGGGTTTGTCCGGGATGCTGCGAAATTGAAGTTGCCATCTAGCCTCCAAGAATGGACCAAATGTGCGGGGGATATCACCGATGCCGATCTTAGAGAAGACTTCCATCGCATCCAGGTGCAGTTATCAAAAATCATCGTCGAAGATGTCACCAATCATCGGGGGTCCTTACACAACGTCAGAGGTAGCAATAAGTGCTTCTTTATTTTCTTTATTATAGACTTGTCCACTTAGATTTGTATTATTAATCAATATATTTATATCCCAATCCATCTCCAGGGTTGCCTACGTGGGAGATTGAAGAAATCCTAGAGGCTCAGCAGGACACCAGGACGTGGACGACGAAAGAGGGCTGCAAACCGTTCCTGGCGCCGACGAAGAAGAAGGATCCATGATCGTCCTCCCCGCTCTTCCTCACCATCATCACGGATCCTAGTGTAGGCGGTGTGACCTATTCATTTGTAATGTGAAACGATGTTAAAAATTCGGCACTTGTAATTATTGTGTGACACGATGAACTTTTGTATCATACTTGTGTAAAAATTGTGTATCTCGGGCTCTAAGTAATGTGATATACCTATATTTTCTATAATATACACATGTATTTCCTGTTTCCTGTAATATACCTGTATTTCCTGTAATGTGATATACCTGTATTTTCTGTAATATACCTGTATTTATACAGCAGGCAGCAGAAAATTGAAAATACATTTATAGTATTCTGTGGCGCATCTTTTTAGTTTTCTGTGGCGCATGGAGTTCTGTGGCGCATGGAGGACAGATGCGCCACAGATATAATTCTGTGGCGCACCATTGCTGGTGCGCCACAGAATCTTGGTATTTCTGTGGCGCACCGTGGGGGTGCGCCACAGAATTACATTTTAGTGGCGAGATTTCTGTGGCGCATCCCACCATTTCCTGGATGCGCCACAGAAACCCTATTTTGGTGCGCCACAGATGACCTGTTCCCTAGTAGTGACAATAGGACAAGAAAGATTGCATTCAACATCCAAAACAACAAAATCAATAGGGACATAGTTGTTGTTAACCATAATAAGAACATTATCAATTCTACCCAAAGGTTTCTTTATAGTACCATCAACAAGGTGAACATCCAAATAACAATTTTCCAAAGGTGCTAAATCAAGCATATCATAAAGCTTTTTAGGAATGACAGAAATACTAGCACCAAGATCACACAAAGCATTGCAATCAAAATCCTTCAGCTTCATTTTAATGATGGGCTCCCAACCATATTCTAACTTTCTAGGGATAGAAGCTTCGGGTTTTAATTTTTCTTCACTAGCATGCATGAGAGCATTAGTAATATGCTTAGTAAAAGCCAGGTTTATTTCACTAGCCTTAGGACTTCTAGCTAGCTTTTGTAAGAACAAAATAACTTCAGAGAGGTTACAACCATCAAAATCAAAATTATCATCATCAAAAGTAATGGGACCATTATCTCCTACACTTCGAAAAAATTCAGCACTCTTATCAATAACGGTTTCAGTGCTTTTAGGCAATTTATAATGTTTTGCAACAGAAGTAGAGACCTTCCCAACACCAATTATCTTATCATTAATAGTGGGAGTTTTAATATCACTTGAGGCTACAGCTTTTTCAGTGGTAGAAATAGTACAAACTCTAGCAATACTATTATTTTTAGTAATTTCAGCCTCTCTTGCCCACCTAGCATGAAACTCGGCTAGCATCCTAATATTGTTATCAATTTTAATTTGTATAGCATTAAGAGTTTTGTTCTCTTTAACATCATGAGGCATATTATTTATTTTTATAAATTCAACATCAAGAGCAAGACTATCAACTTTAGAAGCAAGAGTATCAATTTTCCCTAGTTTTTCCTCAATAGTTTTATTGAAAGCAGTTTGTGTGCTAATAAAATCTTTAAGCATAACCTCAAGATCAGAGGGCACACTTTCATTATTGTTTTAGGAACTACCATAAGAATTACCATAACCATTTCCACTATTAGCAGGATAAGGCCTATAATTACTATTACCAAAATTATTCCTATAGGCATTGTTGTTGAAGTTATTATTTTTAATGAAGTTCACATCAACATGCTCTTCTTGAGCAACCAAAGAAGCTAAAGGAACATTATTTGGATCAACATGCACTTGACCATTTGAAAGCATAGACATAATAGTATCAACTTTATCACTCAAGGAAGAGATTTCTTCAACAGAATTTACCTTCTTACCTGTCGGTGCTCTCTCGATGAGCCACTCAGAATAATTAATCATCATATCATCAAGAAGCTTCGTTGCATCCCATGAAGTGATGTACATAAAGGTCCCCCCAGCGGTCGAATCCAACAAATTCCTCGAAGAAAAATTTAATCCTGCATAAAAGGTTTGGATGATCATCCAAGTAGTCAGTCCATGAGTGGGACAATTCTTAACCAATGATTTCGTTCTCTCCCAAGCTTGAGCAACATGTTCATTATCAAATTGCTTAAAATTCATTATGATACTTCTTAGAGATATAATCTTTACATTTAGTCCATGAATCAATACTATTTCTAGGCAAAGATAGCAACCATTCTTAGCACGTCCTCTCAAGGAGAAAGGAAAAAGTTTCAGTGTTATAATATCACTTTCTACCTCCTTATACTTTTGCATTTCACATAATTGAACAAAGTTATTGAGGTGAGCAGCAGCTTCTTCAGTACTAACACCAGAAAATTGCACTTTCATAACAAGATTTAAAAGTGCAGGTTTAATTTCATAAAACTCTGCTTTAGAAGCAGGTGGAGCAATAGTTGTGCATATGAAATCATTGTTGTTTGTGCTAGAGAAGTCACACAACTTAGTGTTCTCAGCAGTATTCATTTTAACCGAATTAAAAACAAGACAGCAAATAACAACTCAAAAATAAACTAGAAACAGGAAACTAATTTTTTTGTGTTTTTGATATTTGAAAGCAAACAAGATAAAATAACTAAGCAAGACAAAAAACAAAATAATGAGATTGGGAGTGTGAGACTCCCCGTTCAGAAGCTCCTCTAATTTCTCGGCAACGGCGCCAGAAAACTGTCTTGATGATGTGAAACCACACGTTCATTGGGAGACCCCAAGAGGAAGGTATGATGTAGTGCAACAACAGTTTTCCCTCAGTAAGAAACCAAGGTTATCAAATCCAGGAGGAATCAGAAGTGCTCAGAAGGTTGTCAGCTGCACGCGCGGCGCAACACGAGTGCTGACGTGGAACCTGCACACAACACAATCAAACTACTTTGCCCCAATGAAACTGGAAGGTTGCCAATCTCCCCGGCTTGCTGAAAACAAAGGATTAAATGTATGGTGTGGAAAATAAATGTAAATGCAAAAAGTGGACAACGAGCAAATGATGGTGGAACGTGGTGTAAACGGTGTTTGTTTCAGTGTAAAAGAATAGACCGGGGTCCACAGTTCACTAGTGGTGTCTCTCCATAAAACATAACTAACATGCTGGGTAAACAAATTACAGCTGGGCAATTGACAAATAATGAACGCATGACAATGCAAATATATGACAAGATGATTACCATGAGATTTAATTGGGCATTACATCAAGATACAAAGACCGTTTTCCAACAGCATCTATGACTAATAATCCACCGCCAGGTTAACATCCGTGTCCCCCGTTGGTATTAAGTTGCAAGCAACAGATAATCGCATTAAGCAAAGTGTGTAATGTAAACAACACAAATGACCGTAGACATAGCATTGTTGTTTTATCCCTAGTGGCAATAGCACATCCACAACCTTAGATGTTTCTGTCACTCACCCAGATTACCGGAGGCATGAACCCACTATCGAGCATAAATACTCCCTCTTGGAGTTAAAAGCATCTACTTGGCCAAAGCATCTACTAATAACGGAGAGCATGCAAGATCATAAACAACATATAAAGATAGATTGATAATCAACTTGATCATAGTATCAATATTCATCGGATCCCAACAAACACAACATGTAGCATTACAATAAGATGATCTTGATCACGTTAGGCAACTCACAAGATCTAAACATGACAGCACAAAGTGGAGCCCCTCTGGCAGGTTGCCGGGAAGAGCTTCAGGAACCCTCCCAAGTAGGGTTTGATGACAGCAGCGGCTCTGGAACTTTTCGTGGAATATGACTCGAGTACTTAGGGTTTTCGGGGCAGGAGGAATAAATAGGGAAAGGGCGGCGTCGAAGGGCACCCGAGGGGCCCACACCACCCCTCGGTGCGGCAGGAGGTGGGGCCGCGCCGAGCCCTCGTGAGGGCGCCCCCTGGCGCTTCTCTGGCTCTCCTATGGACTCCGTGGATGTTTCGGTGAAATATTGATGTCCGTTGTGAAGGGGTCGCAGCATAGAAAACAAAAAAATTTCCTACGCAACAAGCGGAATAAACCCCAAGGATCTAGATCTACTAGATGAAGATAGCGAAGGTGAGATCCAAGCCCTTACCCTTGAAGATCGAACAAACGCGTTTTGTCGGTGCAGGGGTTGGCTAGTTGATCCCCGCAACTAGAAGCATCTAGTCGCGAGGAGATGTATTTCCTCGAAGATCCAATCCTGATGAAGTGCCACAACGGGCAGCACCTCCGCGGTATCCACACGTACGGCTCGGTGTAGACGTCCACTCCTTGATCCCGCAAGCGAGGAGGACGTGGCTAGATGGATCTCGGCACCACGACTGTTGTGGTGGCGTTGATGGTGTACATCTCTCCACGGATAGGGCTTCGCCAAGCCATGAGAGAGGGAGAGAAGAGGAGGAGCAAGGTGCGGCAGCCCTAGCAAGGGAGGGGTGGCGCGGCTAGGTGGTGGTGGAGAGGGAGGGGTGCGGCTAGGGTTTTGGGAGGGGAGGCGGCGGCAGCACCAAGGGTGCCGCACCCCTTGCCCTAGCCCTCATTATATAGGAGGCAGGGTGGGGTGCGCCCCAAGCTTCCTAGGGGCAGCTGACTTGGGTGGCTTGGCCCCCAAGTTAGCCGCCCTAGGGTTAGGGCCGGCCTCCCTCAAACCCTAGCCCGCATGGGCTTTTAGGGCATTGGTGCGGCTGGCCCATTAGGCCACCGCACCACCCTTTTATTCCATGTGGGCCCCGTACTCCTATGGGCCCCACTTCTAGACTCCTCTAGAACCTTCTAGAATATTCTGGTACTCTATCGTTAAATTCCCGAACCTTTTCGATACCTCCGGAAACCACTTTCCTTATATGAATCTTATTCTCCGGACCACTCCGGAACTCCTCGTGATGTCCGGGATCCTATCCGAGACTCCGAATCACCATTCGTTCATACCATCAATTATCTCATCGCTAACCCTAGCTACATCGGAGCGTTAAGTGTGTGACCCTACGGGTTCGAGAACATGCAGACATGATCAGATCAATAATCAATAGCGAGACCGGGATGCCCATATTGACTCCTACATATTCAACGAAGTTCTTATCGATTGAACCACGATGCCGGAGATTCTTAACCTCATATACGATTCCCTTTGTCTCACCGATATTTAATTTGCCCGAGACTTGATCGTCGATATCTCCATATCTGGTTCAATCTCGTTACCTGGCAAATTCTCTTTACTCGTCCATAATATAGGATCTCCGTGATTAACACTTAATCACATGGTTGCAACCTTTCTAATGCTATATTACAGAGAGGGCCCAGATATATCTTTTCCGTCACAAGGAAGGATAAATCCCACTCTTGATTCATGTCACCCAACAAATACCATCGGAGATACTTGAAAGCCACCTTTATAATCACCCAGTTACGAAGTGACGTTTGATGTCCACAAAGTATTCCTCCGGTAAACGGGAGTGACATAATCTCATGGTCTAAGGAAACTATACTTGGCATACCAAAAGTGTTGGCAACGAAACAATGTGTAGCGCCCCGACCCCAGAACTATACAGCGAAGTGTTGTGCAACCGGTCATGCTACACAATCGAAGGTTACTGGGCTTACCAAGCCCAGGCCAAAACTCATTGGCAGGTGTGCTCGGAATGGATCATCGGCACACAACACCTCGATAATGCCATAAGCTCAGACATCGCTATCACGTATAGTAAAGAGACCGAGACTGCGGAACATCTGGCACATCACAGACTCTACGGCACAAAGAGATCATAGTTCAACTCATATAATGAGAAAGATAGCAAATAACACGTCAGAGGTCACAGACCCAACATTACAACAAGCGGAAGAAAAATAGTTGTCTAATACAACAAGATCCAAATTATGGCCTAAGAGGCCTGCAGATAAACATCCCGTGCCAGCCTGTTCCATGACGTCCCAAGCTGCCACCTGGGAACCCCATTCTATTCGTCGAGGTCAACGAAGAACCCACCTTCCTGTTCGGTGACTTCCTCCTCTGAAAACAAAATAATAACAACAGCAAGGAGAGACTGAGTACGACGTACTCGCAAGTTTAGTAGGGCGATATAGGCCCGATGCTGACGGAGGCTCTAAAGCTGTGTATGTATCTATTTTGCATAAAGCTAGATTTTCCTTTATAAAAGACATAAGTGACTCAATGGCATCGTCTACTCAGAATGTTTTTCGAAAGGGGATAAGAGAGTAAACTTTCAACTTCGGTTCTCAGCGAACCATTTGTAACCAGAAACATCTCATCTCCACCAAGGCACTCCCTCGAATCACCCTCGAGGAAATGAACCTTTTATCACACGTTGTAATGCAACCTTTAGCTGCCAAATTTTAATTAAGGTTAAAGTTCTCTATGATCCCGTAAATCCATTCCCAAGGCGTCCATAACCGCGGACACGGCTTTTCGAAAAGATTTACCCTGCAGGGGTGTACTAATTTACCCACCGGTACCGTCCGGCTCACCTGATTGGCCCTCTTCCGAGGAAGGCCGGCGAGTGGGCGCGGTTAAACCTTTACCTCGCGTGAGACTATCCAAGAGTCATCGGTGGCGACAGGGCAAGTTTACCCAGCCTATTTCAGCCCCTGCCCCCATCGCCACGTCCTAACACAAATCCTCCGCAACATTTCTCTTCCACTCACACGCAAATGGAAAACCGAACTAGAGGACCCTTGGATACGCCCGCACAAGTTATTCAGTTAAAGGGGATTCCATATGTCCCCACCAATGGCAGCACGCTCAGACCTTGGTTCCGAAGACAGGAACTCACACTTAGGGGAAAGAGTGAGGCAAAACACCATCCCCGATGGCAACCCACCCAAGCCTTTTAAGCAAATTAATTAAGTACCAACAACAACCTCCATGCCCGAACATTCCATCATCAAACATCATTATGGAATTTAATCAACGGACATAATTATAAAAACGACTAAGCATAGATAAGCATATATAACCACAATTATATTCTTATCTCCGGCCAACACATCAAACCTAGGTTTCATAGGAAGGCTAACATGTGATGGCTCAGGGGAAAAACATGCATAGATAGGAGACTCTAACATTTGACCAAAATTGTCGTTGGAATCGCATGCAATATTATAGTGGATAAAATAAGTTTATAAAGCAATAGGATGCTAGAATGCCAAGAAGGTTAGGTCATCTCTTGCCTTGCTGATAGTACTGGTCGCATTGATCGTCGAGGTATTGTGGTGGAACCTCGACTCCTGAATCTACCGATACACAAACAATACAGGAAACGAAATAAATAACACGAATACAAAGGTGCATTGCACAATCATGATGAGATGGTCAAATTATGCACTGAATTAATATTGGGCATGTCCCACAAGTTAAATGGAACCCTTAAAATAAATATTGCAATTAACGGGTTAAACTCCATATCTAACTTAGTGAATTAAGTTATTATCCAAAATGTCCAGTACTGAAATATGGGTCCTAAATGCATGAAAATGACATTATTAGAGGTATTGTTCTACTAATCATTTTGGTACTTCGTTTGAAATTTTCCGATTAACGATGAAGAAATGGTGATTTAACTGCCATTTTATTTAATTTTAATAAACATCACCAAAATTAATTCTACAATTCCCTCAAATGACATAACTTGTAGTTCATCAACTGCTGAACAATTTGATACCTTATTCATAATTTTTGGACAATTATTTCTCAAGTTATGCAATTTCTAATTTCCCATTATATTCTGCCATTTTAGTATTTATCAAATAAAGGTAATAAATAATTTTAGTTGATCATGGGAATGACACTAACAGATAGATATGATTTTTCTGAGCATTTTGACATATTGTTTGCATTTTTCTGAGTTGTGGTTCAAAAGTTATTGAATTTCAAAGTTCAATTTGAATTCTGCCTATTTGTTTTAATTTTCAGAAAAACGGTTCGGCGTTTTGTACCGGGGTGAAGCTAGCCACGGTCGCTGACGGCGGGGCCCAAGCCTACGTGGCATCCACGTCGGCCGAAAGGCCCACCGCAGGTTTGACCCGGAGGGGGGGTGCCACGACCGGCGCGCGGTGGCGGTGAGCGCCGGCACGGCCGTGCACGGACGCGTCAACGGAGGGGCGCTGGGCTGGAGCTAGCATGCGCGTTCGACGTGCTGCCTACGGGATCCCAGAACGGGCGGCGCCGCTAGCTTTAGGTCACCGGAGTGACCTCGGCGACAACGGACGGCGACGGCCGACGATGGGCAGAACGGCCACGACGAACTAGGGAGAGAGGAAGGGCACGAAGTGGTCCCGGAGGACGGGGTGCTCACCCTGAGCGCGTCTAGGTGCTCGTCGGTGAAGGGGGAGGGCTGCAACGGCGGCAATCGTGGCGGCGGTCGTCGGTCGGAGGCGGGGAAGACGAGGAAGAATGCGACGATCCCGAGCGTCCCGGCTCGATTGCTTGGGCGAGGAGGAAGAAGGGAAAGAGGCCAGGCTTTTGCCCCAGCTCGATCTGCTCCGGGAGGCCTGTGTCGACGGCGGCGAGCGGCGGCGTCTCGGTCAGTTCACGGACATGGCGTCGGCTGCTAGGGTTTGCTGGAGGGGGAAAAAAGGAGGGGGAGAGAGGGCAGGGCGTCGAGGGGAGGCTCCTTATCCTCCATGGGGGGCCAGGAAGCGAGGAGGGGCCAAGGAAAGCCACGGCGACGCGGCGGCCATGGCGCCAGTGGCTTCCCTGTCGCCACAGGGGAGGGAGGAGGAGGGGAGAGGCTGACAGGGTGGACCCACCTGTCAGGAATTTAGTATTTTCCTTTTTCCCAATGATTCCAGTAGGGTTTAGGCATTTATTTCAGGCCCTTAACTATTTTTAAAAATTCTGGAAAAATTCACAGAGCCAATACATTATATTTGGGAGCTGTCATAAAATTTGCAGCCCATTTGAAAAACATTTTATGTGTAAACTATTTTGGAATTGCTCACAGACAATTTAGGGCTTTATTTAATTATTTGAATTTGCAATTGCATTAATTTTTGCAACCCACATATTTGAAGTTGTTAGAACTTCCTGGACAAATATGAAGTTCAATTGTTGCTTTAATAATTATTTCATGTTGAGCAATTTAAATATGGATGCCGTGATGCAATATGAAAAGAAAAAGTGAAAAATTTATTCATATTTTCAGGTTCCAAACTGGGGCTGTTACACAATGTGACACGATCAATTGCAACTTTTTATTATTGGGTCTTGTCCATCACATCATTACTCCTAATGATATGACTCCGTTATCAAGTGACTATAACAAGTCCATGGTTAGGAAACTCTAACCATCTCTTGACTAACGAACTAGTCCGGTAGAGGCTTACTAGGGACAACTGGTTGTTTATATTCCACACATGTATTATGTTTCCAATTAATACAATTATAGCATGGATAATAAACTATTATCATAAACATGAATATGCCAATAAACCATTTTATTATTGCCTCTAGGGCATATTCCCAACAGTCTCCCACTTGCACTAGAGTCAATAATCTAGTTTACATTTTTCTCGACCCAACACTCATGGTGTCTAACACTCATGGAGTCTCAGTGTTGATCATGTTTGCTCGTGGAAGAGGTTCTGTCTGTGTTCTGTACTATACAGTTCTTTATTTTCTTTGCAAAACGTCAATGTCACCTAATTTGACATTACTTCATCATCACATCATAAACCTCATGTCATCACATGATAAACTTCATATCATCATATGATGAATATAATATATTTGGTTATAGATTGAGATTTTTGTTTCCCTTTCATGCCTACATGACGTATGATCAGTCAAGAGGACTTTCACATATCATGTGCACCCGGAACTCACTCAATCTTGAAACAAAATTTCTCAAACCAAAATATTATATCTTTTAATCCTTGAATTAATCACATACTCCTATATGTTGTAGACTCACAAATCGACAGTGCAATCATGTCACTTCGATATTTTCGATCATGCTTTCGCTGCGCTTCTGCTATTATGAGATCCCCAATCTAGTTTGGTTTTATGACTTCAACCAAGTCTACCAATCTCTAGATTCTATTATCTCAACTCCATGAAAAAATGACTCCTCATTTAACATGTTCTTCTAACCAAGAACTTCGGTCACATATCGTCAAATACAAACACATGGTTCTTATATGTTTTAGTCCTATGAACAATTCATAGCGAACACTAACATATCCTCCAACCATCATTTTTGTACTAAGTTATTAACTCAATGTTTCACCTATTTCTCACAAGCAGATGAACCTTTCTTCTCTTGTTCCATTTTGAACTCCTTCAAAATCTTACTTAGGCAAAACATCCTGACATAATGTTATCAAACATATCTATCCTCCATAGATACATCCATCTCCATGGATATTTGACGTTCAAACTAACTTCATAAGTTATACGTTGGTTCCTGACTTATTTACAACATTTATGAAATCTCCATTTCATATAAACAAGATGTTGTAAACTCCCACTCAAATATACACCATACACATATTAAATCGTGAAATCACTTTGGCTCCTACTCAGAAATATGTTACCTCTATATTTGTCCATGATTAACTAGCTCCCACTCAAACATATGTCACCACATATTTTGATCATGGAAAATAGTTTCTGCTCTAACTTAATATATGTCGCCACATATCTTAATTAGATCACACTCGTGTATTTTCTCGATATTTTGGACACCTCCAAAATTCTTAATTAACTATTAATATTGAGAAGTCTTTATACGAATGCTAGTACTTTGCTAGCATAAATCCTTTTGACTTTAAGCACAACTACACCATGTAGTTAACAACATTGAATATGTTAAAGAGCTTTACCTCTTGTGCTTTTGTCCAGTAAGTTTAATTTATTCCTTACAAACCCTTTTGAAGAATAAATATGTGAAACATCACTTTCACAAAATCAAGTAACAATTACTTTGTGATTTAAACTTAACATAGGATGACTCTTAGTCACTTTCGTATTTAAGGCTTCTATCTCTTCTTTGTAGTTTCGTAGGTATGTCTTGTTTCTGAAACATGACAAGTAAATCATGAATATTATTTTGTAACCTGACAAAACTTTAATATTCTTGAATCCTACTTTTCTTTAGACAAGCTAAACCGAAATTCAATAATCACCATCATTAATTCCTTTATGTGTCAAGTTTTAACCAACATAGCACTTTACATATGTGCCACTTGATACATAAACAAGCAAGGTTTCAGCTTTTCGATTTATTCCATCAATTCTTTTATCCATGAAACCTTTTCACGATAAAAAACCACTAAAAACTTTTAGCACAACCAACAAATTGATTTGCTCCTTTTAGTCTCATATTGTGGAATCTTATTCATAGTCATACTTATGAATATACTACAACATTATTCGCAATAGTCTCTAATTATCTCATAATTAACGAAACCACCTTTTCTCATAACTCATATGAAAAATGTTTATGCGAATCATTAAATAGATCCTTATTTCTAAACAGAGTGTTTATCAAATAAATCTAAATGCTATTATTAAACCCCCAAAATAAAACCCTTCTTTGAGACCATACAATGTCAAATAGTGTGTGATTACAATATCTTAGTACATATCAAACGCCTTTGAAATATTCTAAACATCGTAATTTGTGATAACACTTGTCACAAGTCCACATACTAACATATAACTCAAATATTTCGTCTCTCTTGATCAAATCATAAAGACTCAATTTTCTTGTTAACTTAATATCCTAAACTCCAGAATTTTATTTGATCTCATCAAATATATAACTTGAACAAATACATCTATTTACTCATATCATTTATGATGGAGTGCACAAAATAATGACATCTAACATTTGCTGAAAATACAACCAACACTTGTGTTTATCTTCGGCAACTCATGACACACTTCCAAAGGGTGGCATTTTTAGTCATACTCCTTCAACCAGGCACATTGATAAAACATCAAAATGTTTATTCAATATTTAGCACGACTAAAACAATTGTCATTATTAAGTTTTGGATATTTTAGGATGTCACATATTTTATAAATGTTTAACTAATTATCATCTAGATTATAATAAGAATAATACCTTATAATCAAAATTGTGATTTCATTTCAAAAGATCACTCATGAAAATAGAACAACCATTGTCTTTAACATGAATAACCGTCTCACATAAGCAAGACACACTAATTAAAATCACACTTAATTCGATTACAAAACTTATTCAAATCCTCTAATCCAAACGATAAATGTAGAGACAGATCGTTGCCAGTATCAACTCCTTGATTGCCACCATTCCGCAACGTCTTCCTAGATCCTTTATGCAAAATCTCAAGCAGCAGGTTCTGTTTTCATAAAACAGAATGAGTATCAAATACTTATCGAAACCGCCACAATTGCAATTTGGACTTAAACACTATAACTTGTATATCACTATATACAATCTGCATTGTCAACTTCTCTTGCTATGGGTTCCACTTTGACAAGACGCAGCCGAGACACAAACTCATAGAAAGTGATCAAATCCCTTCCCATGACATAGTCTCCGACATAATTCTTGAAGCTGGGGAGAAGCTAGCGTATCACCCCATCTATCGCGAAACCGTCATTCATCTCGTGGTTCCAAACAAGCACTAGACGATGATGTATCTCAAGCATTATCCTCAGGTGTTGTTGCAAGCAAGTGTTCTCTTCCATCTTGAGTGAAAGAAAACTGTTCAGACATTCGAACCTTACAATTCTAACTTGTGCTGAAAAACTATTTTTCAGCTCATCAACAATCTCCATTGCAATCAAGTTCTTGAATTGTCTACTTAGGTCAGAACTCATGAAGGTGCACATCATCCACTTGACTTTCAAGTAGGTGGTTCAAAACCACTCCATGTACTCTTCACAGCTTGCAGAAATATTTGGGTATTCTTCTAATGGTTCATCTAACATGTAGAGCTCAGCATTGGTGTGTAGGACTTCTTTAAGACGCAGGTACTACTCAACAAATTTGACCCATCGAGACGCAGTTTTTCAGCAACGAACAGACTACCGTAGTCGACCATGATCTACAAGGATTTTTGCAAAGACATCTTGGGACTTTTGTTTATGATAATTTTAGTTCATCTTAATCAAAATTACTACATGAACTCCCACTAAACTCAACATCTCTCAGGTTGTTTTAGTGACACACGATCCAAATCCACTACACCACAACCGATCATCACGTGAGATGATGTAGCTTCAAAGGTGAACATCACCATGTTGATCATATCATCCATATGACTCGTGTTTAGCCTTTCGGCTCTTGTGTTCCGAGGCCATGTCTGTACATGCTAGGCTCGTCAAGGAAACCGTAGTATTTCCGCGTGTGTAAATCTGGCTTACACCCGTTGTATGTGAACGTAGAATCTATCACACCCGATCATCACGTGGTGCTTCGAAACGAAGAACTTTCGCAACGGTGCATACTAGGGAAGAACACATCTTGATATTAACGTGAGAGATCACCTTATCATGCTACCGTCGCGATCACATCTAAGCATAACAATAAGGTGCATAAAAGGATTAACATCACATGCAATTCATAATTGTGATATGATATGGCCTTTCTTCTTGTGCCTTTGATCTCCATCTCCAAAGCACCGGCATGATCTCCATCATCACCGACATTGTGGTGCCTCCTCCATGGTTGTCCACCAACTATTGCAACTACAACTAATGCTACTATTAGCAATAAAGTAAAGCAATTACATGGTGATTCAATGACACGCAGGTCACATAAAATAATAGACAACCATATGGCTCCTGCCGGTTGCCGTACTCATCGACATGCAAGTCGCGAAAGATTACAAACATGATCATTGCATACATTATCACAAATCATACATTGGCCATACCACATCACATGACCCCCCCCTACAAAAACAAGTTAGACGTCCTCTACTTTGTTTATGCAATTTTTACGTGTCTTGGGTCAACGAGATAGAACCGTTCTAATCTACGCAAAAACCACAACGGTGATATAGTAGTTGCTTATTTACTCATCCTTTTGAAAGGCCTTCCATTGAAAATTGCATCTTCACTAAAGAAAGAGAAACAGACACCCGCCAGCCACTTATGCAATACAAGTTGCATGTCTGTCGTGGAACCGGTCTCTCGTGCGTGGACGAGTAAGGTTGGTCCGGCCCGAGTCAATCTCACAATACCACAAAGATGCAAAGTGCACACGATAAGGGTAGCTACATAAATATCAACGCCCTACAACACTTGCGTTCTAATCGCACCAACATCTACGAATAGATCTAGGCTCTGATACCAATGAAGGGGTCACAGCACAGAAAACAAAAAAAAATCCTACGCAGCAAGCGGAATAAAGCCCAAGGATCTAGATCTAGTAGATGAAGATAGCGAAGGTGAGATCCAATCCTTACCCTTGAAGACGAACAAACGCAGTTTGTCGGTTACAGGGTTGGCTAGTTGATCCCCGCAACTAGACGCATCTAGTCGCGAGGAGATGTATTTCCTCGAAGATCCAATCTGATGAAGTGCCACAACGGGCAGCACCTCCGCGGTATCCACACGTACGGCTCGGTGTAGACGTCCACTCCTTGATCCCGCAAGCGAGGAGGACGTGGCTAGATGGATCTCGGCACCACGACTGTTGTGGTGGCGTTGATGGTGTACATCTCTCCACGGACAGGGCTTCGCCAAGCCATGAGCGAGGGAGAGAAGAGGAGGAGCAAGGCGCGGAAGCCCTAGCAAGGGAGGGGTGGCGCGACTAGGTGGTGGTGGAGAGGGAGGGGTGCGGCTAGGGTTTTGGGAGGGGAGGCGGCGGCAGCACCAAGGGTGCCGCACCCCTTGCCCTAGCCCTCCATATATAGGAGGCAGGGTGGGGTGCGCCCCAAGCTTCCTAGGGGCAGCCGACTTGGGTGGCTTGGCCCCCAAGTTAGCCGCCCTAGGGTTAGGGCCGGCCTCCCTCAAACCCTAGCCCGCATGGGCTTTTAGGGCATTGGTGCGGCTAGCCCATTAGGCCACCGCACCACCCTTTTATTCCATGTGGGCCTCATACTCCTATGGGCCCCACTTCTAGACTCCTCTAGAACCTTCTAGAATATTCCGGTACTCTACCGTTAAATTCCCGAACCTTTTCGATACCTCCGGAAACCACTTTCCTTATATGAATCTTATTCTCCGAACCACTCCGGAACTCCTCGTGATGTCCGGGATCCTATCCGAGACTCCGAATCACCATTCGTTCATACCATCAATTATCTCATCGCTAACCCTAGCTACATCAGAGCGTTAAGTGTGTGACCCTACGGGTTCGAGAACATGCAGACATGATCAGATCAATAATCAATAGCGAGACCGGGATGCCCATATTGACTCCTACATATTCAACGAAGTTATTATCGATTGAACCACGATGCCGGAGATTCTTAACCTCATATACGATTCCCTTTGTCTCACCGATATTTAATTTGCCCGAGACTTGATCGTCGATATCTCCATATCTGGTTCAATCTCGTTACCTGGCAAATTCTCTTTACTCGTCCATAATATAGGATCTCCGTGATTAACACTTAATCACATGGTTGCAACCTTTCTGATGCTATATTACCGAGAGGGCCCAGAGATATCTTTTCCGTCACAAGGAAGGACAAATCCCACTCTTGATTCATGTCACCCAACAAATACCATCGGAGATACCTGAAATCCACCTTTATAATCACCCAGTTACGAAGTGACGTTTGATGTCCACAAAGTATTCCTCCGGTAAACGGGAGTGACATAATCTCATGGTCTAAGGAAACTATACTTGGCATACTAAAAGTGTTGGCAACGAAACAATGTGACACGATCAATTGCAACTCTTTATTATCGGGTCTTGTCCATCACATCATTACTCCTAATGATATGACTCCGTTATCAAGTGACTATAACAATTCCATGGTTAGGAAACTCTAACCATCTCTTGACTAACGAGCTAGTCCGGTAGAGGCTTACTAGGGACAACTGGTTGTTTATATTCCACACATGTATTATGTTTCCAATTAATACAATTATAGCATGTATAATATACTATTATCATAAACATGAATATGCCAATAAACCATTTTATTATTGCCTCTAGGGCATATTCCCAACACGTTGATTTTCGTCCAATTTCGAGGATATTTCCTTAATAACTTTTCTGAAAAGGAAAAACAGCAGAAAACAGGAACTGGCACTGTGGCATCTTGTTAATAGGTTGGTACCCGAAAATGTATAAAAATGCTATAAAGTGTATGCAAAACATGTAACAACAGGCATAATTTCAGCATGGAACATCAAAAATTATAGATACGTTTGCAACGTATCAACCAGTAGGGAAGTCACGGAGGCTTTCAGCAGAACCCTAAGCAGCTTCATGATAGCCAGGGACAGTACTATGTAGCAACTCGGCCGCATCACCCGAGTCAAGGCAGTTATCATGTTTTCACCACCAGCACCTCCAAGCGAACAAGGAAGTTGAAAATTCGCACGGTCAATGCCGTCGAGCCGGCAGTACAACAGTGGTTAAGATGGTCAGAGCAACCAATAACTTGGAGTCGGGCGGATCACCCGCCAAGGATTGATGACCCAGGGCAGCTTGCCTTGGTGGTAGCACCACAAGTCGGAGGATACACGCTAAACAAGGTGCTTATGGATGGTGGCAGTAGCATCAATATATTATACTACGACACATTCAAGCGGATGAAGTTGCAGGACAGGCAACTCATGCCTACAGAGACAGTTTTTCATGGGATAGTACCTGGGAAGTCGGCAAAACCCATTGGTAAGATCTATCTGGAAGTTGCTTTCGGCACCTTTGAAAAATTTCGATCAGAAATTTTGCCTTTTGAGGTTGTGGATCTCCATAGCCCATACCACACTCTTTTTGGGCGTCCTGCATATTTCAAGTTCATGGCAAGGCCGTGTTACATATATCTGAAGCTGAAGATGCCGGGACAAAAAGGAGTCATCACAGTAAATGGTAGTAAGCAGATGGCACTTGAGTGCGAGCAGGGAGATGCAGCTATGGCAGTGACGGCTTGTGCCCAAGAGGCGCTCAAGTTCTATAAAGCACATGTAGACCCGGAAGACAATACATTGCTCAAGAAGCCGGCAATAGAGGAGAAGATTAAATTCAAGTCGGCTCAAGATAC